>CAUYRT010028915.1:0-27552 GCA_963574885.1 Lepilemur ruficaudatus
CATACCCATGAACACACATCTGCGCATATGCACACATGCACACACACACACAGCCAGTGAAGCTCACAAAGAGAGTCTCAAAGAGAGAGCTGAAGTCACTTGGGAAAGGAATGGCATGTGAACCTCTGGTTTGGAGCAGCAGGTGGAGAACTCTGTGTACTGGCTCATTTGCTCTCAGGAAGTTTTCTCCCTGGGCCTGGTTGCCAGGGGGTGTTTGTTAGAACTTAATATTGTTCAAATTAACAACAGTCATCACGCATTCTATACACACAGTACATTTCACTCAGGAATATAAAGCACCCTTTTTATCGAGCTTTTAAATATATTGAGGTTAAGAGAAAAAAGAGTGAGTGTGTCCATTACACATATTAAGAATTTAATTGTACACTTAAAATGGAGTGTTGGTTGTACGTAGATACAGTTGGAGCACTATGTATGTACTCTATGGACTACATTGACAGAGTAGATTTTTGAATGTAACAAGATAAGTCAACTTGAGTGGTAATATATCTTGGGAAATCAGCTTACTACAAATTGTGACTGTAAACATGGTACTGTAAATGCTTTGTAGTTTTCCCCCAATAAATTAAAAAAAAAAAAATCTTAAAAAAAAAAAGTAACCTTTTTGCCTGTGAAGACAATGTTACCAAACTTATTTTTTTTCAAGGTTCATCTAGTATTAGTTCTCCCATTTCTGCCAAAACCTGAAACTTCTTTAAGCTACTGACACAAAAGCTTTTGTTTCAATATTTCATCTCTATCCAATGGCTCACTTCATGTGCCTCAGGAAAGTTCCTGCTTTATAGTCTCATTTAAAATTATTAGTGCTTAGTATTGTGTAAATCCTCTTTCTGACAAACTTTCTTAGAAGTTCATATAAAAACTCCATGGAAATAGAGCAGTTAAGAACAAATAAACAGTGCATTAGGCTAGTGTGGCATCATTCACTGTTTTGTGTCTGTATTAAGATGAGCATTTATAATGTTAACTAGATATTGTATAATTCTAACTAATATTAAGCCAAAATACCAAGACTGAATCCAAGAGTTTGGATGGAAGGAGATTAGTAAGTAGAAGGAGAAAGGAAACAAAAATCAAGAGGTTTGGGAGAACCCTGGTTTTATGTGGCTCCCAAAGTCATTGCAGGAGGAGATGATTATGGGGATTATGTGTTGCAGGTTTCTGTGAGCCAGAAAATGGGACACACAACTTTGTTTTCCATTGGCCAGAATTCAGTTGCAAGTAAGAATTTAACAAGGAAAAGAGCAGGGGTCAGCAGGCATGGGTGTTTCAACAGCCAAGAAAATCAGGTCCTGACAATCTCTATGTCTATTCTAGATGGTTGAGGGTTTAAAAATAAAAAGAAGAAATGAAAGAGAGAGAGAGAGAAAGAAGAAGAAGAAGAAGAAGAAGAAGAAGAAGAAGAAGAAGAAGAAGAAGAAGAAGAAGGAGGAGGAGGAGGAGGAGGAGGAGGAGGAGGAGGAGGAGGAGGAGGAGGAGGAAGGGAGAGAGAGTGTTAGAGTTTCCTTTTTATTACTGGGTGAGACAAAAAGTTGGCAGGTAAAAATAAGACAGACACTATTAAAGGCTATATCTGAAACAAAACACTAAGGTAACACAGGAGGATGGGTGATAGGTCCCAGTAATGAAATCTGGGAAGTAAAATGAGAATTAGATTGTAAAGAATAATTGGAGCTTTGGAATGTGGGGAGAGGGATGAAGGCCATCCTCTATAGACACAGAGATACAATGGTTCCAAATGTGCAATGGAGAAATAAACACCCTATGGAATTTTGAATGAAAGATATACATTCAAGATCGGAGTTACGGAGCAATCAGACAAATTGGACTAGGTGAGTTGGCTTGCAACTGCAACGTTAACAAATGTTGGCACATACAGAACTTTGCTAAAATATTTAATTCCTTATTAAAAAGATCTTTCCTTTTTAATTTTATATTTCTAAAACTGAGCAGACCATTTTTGGTTTATTAAATATGAAAAAAACTATTGCATGAAAATTATTTTAAATCACTTCAATAAACATCATTTGTAAGACAGGATTTTCTTTCTCATTGTCACATTATGTATATACACATTATATTATAAATTCCAATAAAATTTTGATCTAAAGGTTAAGATTGGAATAAAGACAAATATAGATATAGAGATATAAATGCATATACAGATATAGATGTACTATTCAACATAGTATGCTTTACTCTACCTAATGTCATATTCTAAGCAGATTTAAATATATTTCCAAAGAATCATATTTGTCTCCCTATTGCACATTTAAATGGGAATTTATGTGGAGAACATCAGGGAGAGTATAAATGAATATGTCCTAAGCAAATTAATACCATTTTAACATACAGAAGTTGTGCTCTTGCAAACTTAAATATTAAATATTTCGTATTTTCATTCATGCATTATTTTATTCCATTGCAATATGGAAAGCTTATGAAACCAAAAGTTTTAGATGTAATTAAAATAATGTTTAAGTCAGAAAACGTTTTAGCAATACTCAAAACAAAAGCTTGTGTATGCTTATGTGTCAGAAATGTTATATGCATTAACTCATTAACACTTAGATCAACTTTATGACATAGATGTCTACATAGGAGCAGAAACTGAAGCACAAAAATATTTGTCAACTTCTTCAAAGTCACACACATAGAAAATAGTGGAACCCATGTTTTTATCCATATTATGATGTTCTAGAATCCATGCTCTTGACCTCTATGCCAAACTGCCTCCCATATTATGTTGATATCTTTTATGTTGAAATGTTTTCAGCAATCACATTTTCATAATCAAGTAGGATTTACCCTAGGGATGCAAGGATGGTTCAACATATGCAAATCAATAAACGTAATATATCACATCAAAGGAATGAAGGACAAAAACCATATGATAATCTCAATAGTTGCAGAAAAAGCATTTGGTAAAATTCAACATACCTTTGTGATAAAAACCCTCAACAAACAAGGCATAGAAGGAACATAACTCAACATAATAAAGACCATAAATGAAAACCCATAGGTAACACAATACTGAATGGGGAAACAGTGAAAGCTTTTCCTCTAAGAACTGGAATAAGACATGGATGCCTACTTTCAACACTCCTATTCAACACAGCATTGGAAGTCCTAGCCAGAGTGATAAGACAAAAGAAAGAAATAAAAGACATCTAAATTGGAAAATAGGAAATCAAACTGTCCTTCTTTGCTGATGACATGATATCATATCCAGAGAAATCTAAAGACTCCACCAAAAATCTCTTAGCTCTGATAAATGAATTTAGTAACATTGCAGGATTAAAAATCCTGTAAAAAAAATCCATATAAAAATCAGTAGCATTTCTGTACATTACCAATGAACTAGCTAGGAAAGCAATCAAAGTAATCCTATTTATGATAACTACAAAAAAATGCCTAGGTATAAATTTAACCAAGGAGGTGAAATACATTTACAAAGAAAATTACAAAACGCTGATGAAGGAAATCGAAGAGAACACAAACAAATGGAAAGAGATCTCATGCTCATGGATTTGAAAAATTAACATAGTTAAAATGACCATACTGCCCAAAGTGACTTACAAATTCAGTATAATCCCTATCAAACTACCAATGAAATTTATCACAGAAATATAAAAACAATCCCAAAATTCATATGAAACCAAAAAATAACCTGAATAGCCAAAGCAATCCTGAGCATAAAGAACAAAGCTGGAGGCATCATATTCTTTAATTCAAAATATGTTACAAGGCTATAGTAACCCAAATAGCATGGTACTGGTATAAAAACAGATACATAGACCAATGAAATAGAATAGAGAACCCAGAAATAAATCAATATATTTACAGCCAATTAATTTTCGACAAAGGCATCAAGGACAAACTTTGGGGAAAGGCCATCTTTTCAATAAATGGGGCTGGGAAAACAAGATATCAAAATGCAAAAGAATGAAACTGGATCCTTATCTCACCACATACAAAAATCAACTCAAGATGGATTAAAGACTTAAATGTAAGACCCCAAATTATAAAACTATTAGAATAAAACAAAGGGGACATGTTTAAAAAAACAGTACAAGCAAAGATTTTATGGCTAAGGCTTCAAAAGCACAGGCAACCAAAACAAAAATATATACCTGGGACTATATGAAATTAAAAAGCATCTGCACAGCAGAGGAAAGAATCAGCAGAGTGAAGGGACAACTTGTTAAGTGGGAGAAAATATTTGTAATAATATCCAGAATATACAAACAACTCAACAGTTAAAAAAAAAACAACACAAATAATACCATTAAAGAGTGGGCAAAGGACATGAATAGACACTTCTCAAAAGAAGACAAACAAATAGTCAATAATTATATAAAAAATGCTCAACATCACTAAGCATCAGGGTTATGCAAAAAAAAAAAAAAAAACACAGTGAGATATAACTTAACAACAGCTAGAATGGCTATTATCAAAAAGACAAAAAATAACTGTTGTTGGAAATATAAATTAGTATAGCCACTATGGAAAAAAGTATGGAGATTAAAAAAAAAAAAAACTAAAAATAGAATTACCCTATGATCCAGCAATCCCACTATTTGGTGTTTTATCCAAAGAAAAAGAAATTAGTATATTCCAGGGATATTTGCACCACCATGTTATTGGAGGGCTATTCACAATAGCAAAGATAACGAAATCACTAAGTGTCTATCAGTGGATGAATGGATAAAGAAAATGTGGTCAATATACACAATAAAATATTATTTGGCCATATAAAAGAATGGAAGCATGCAACATGGCAACATGGATGGGACTGGAGGTCATTATGTTTTAAGTAAAATAAGTCAGGCACAGAAAGAAACCACATGTTCTCACTTACACGGGGTGCTAAAAAAGTTGATCTCATGGAGATTACAAGTAGAATGATAGATGCTAGAGGCTGAGAAGGATGTGTGGGAGGATGGTGTGGGGGTAGGAAAAAGAGAGGTCAGTTAATGGGCATAAACATACAGTTAGATGGAAGAAATATGTTATAATGAATGTTCAATAGCAGAGAAAGGAGACTACAGTTAAGAACAATGCATTGTATATTTCAAAATAGTTAGAAGGGAGGATATGAAATGTCCCCAAACACATAGAAATGACAAATACTCAAGGTGATGGATCCCCCAAACACCTGGACTTGATCATTACACAGTTTATGCCTGTAACAAAATATCACATGTACCCCATAAATATGCACAAATGTTATGTATCAATGAAAAGACCTTCATAGTACTAGAAAATGTATTAATTTATCTCATTAGGGAAAAAAGCAAACATTTTCACTCATATCTCCATGGCATATATTAAAAAAAGTTATGAGGTAAGTTCATTTTTATCATTTGAGCCTCATTCTGAGTCCAAAGACCAATCAGAATGCATAAAAAGAAAACTATAAATAGAATGCCACTGGGTCTTGCTAGCAGCATCAAAGTTATGGCAGGAAGCAATGCAGAGAACGTCGTGTTCATCACCAGTTCTCAGCTCAATTGGCTACCAAGAGTCATGCAGAGTAAGAGCTATAGATCAGTCCCTGCACAAGCTCGCCTTTTTGGCTAATGAGTGACAGTCAAGCAAATAAAGGACTGATTCTTGAGACAGTTGCCTGAAATTTAATGCTAGATTTTTATCCATTCCAATGTAACCTTTATCTGCTAGTACTTTCACACAGACAAATGAAGCAGACAAAAAAATTGTGAATTACAAGCCTATAACATATTTCAACAAATAACTTTTTGTGTGCCAGTCACATACTATGGGTATTCAGTGCTCTCGCCAAACCCTCACAAGGTTGGCCTATTTTGACTTCTATTATATCTGTAGATAAAGGTGTAGTGTTATCTTCCTTTCCCACCCCAAACTGTAACTCATCTTTTCATTATGAATATCTTGGCAAAAGAAATGTCAAATCTTATATATAGAATTTACTTGAATAGCCCCTACATCAAAGTGCCACTTTCTTAGAAGCTCAGAATCGTTAATATGTATTGGTTTAGCAAAAAGAACTCTAATGGCAAAGGTATTGCTTTCAGGAGGCACAGCCCGTGCTTGGAGCAAGAGAAAAAATTATATACATTTTTCTCTAAGAAGGAAGAGCAGAGATTCAATACAGAATGTATAAGTTTTGCAGATATATAGCTTATAGTGCAAATGAACATAAATTAAATGAAGTACATTCCTAAAGGGGGCCTGGGTCATAAACATAATGTATACAAAAAAAAAAAAAAACACTGAATAAAGATTCAGGGTTATGCATTCAATCAAGCAAGAACAAAGTAAATTGCTCATGGTGTAGTTGCCATTACTTGCAAGACATAGGTAGGAGGCTGCAGAATACTGAGGTGATATTGTTCAGCTTTGTTAAGGGATGAATATAAGTCCTGGAAGAAGGGTTGGAAAACGAGGACTGTGCTGAGGATTTAGGAAGGGTCTTCATTAGGGGCAGAAGTTGCCCAATATCGGTTGTCTAACATTAGTGCAGAAACCTTTCAGGGCCCTTCTCTTTCTCTCTGGGTGTTACAACCAAACCAAGCAGTTGGCCTTTTAGAAGCTAAACCATTCTTAATCTGCATAAAGTCTTTTTCACTGTGATTGTTCCTTTGTTATACTTTAGGATAACACAGCTTCTTCCTATTTGTTTTGCTTTTCAGTAGAAAAGTAAGCAACCCTTACTTTTCCTTCCCTTCTTCTGCAGTGCAAATTTTAGACAAAAAGAGATCTTCAAAGCACAAGAAAAAATTTTTCATTCAGAAAGACTTCTCATCTTGGAAGAAATAAGATTCCACTATAATAAAAAGCTATCATGATGTCTATTTTCTCCCTTATGTGACAGTGACTTTCAAGGGGTATAGATAAGATAGAAAGGGAATTCACTTATTCATTCAACAAACATTCATAAAGAAAAGGACAATTGGGATGAAAGCGGATATTGGATCCTCTTCAAAGTCACTATAGAAACCTGCATGATTACTGTTACTAGAGAGAAGAGATGTCCCATTATCTTTAACAGATTAACAGGGATGCTTGGTCTCATTTTTTTTTTCACCCCATACTACACTTAGTGTCTTCACTTTTGATTTCCTCTCATCCAGTCCATCCATCACATTGCTATCACATTGTTTCCAAGCCACAGCTCTGATTATAGCACTGTACAGACTTAGAATAACAAACAACAACAATAACAACACATTAACACCTGCAATCACTCTTTATTGCTTATAGAGTAAAATATAATTTTTAAAATCAGGATTCAAAGACTTCTATCAATGAATCTCAGTCCAACCTTTTGAAATAATATTTTACCCTTCATAATCATATTCTATAATTTAGAACATTCCCTACTTACAAAATGGCCCTACTCATTTCCACTTCCATGTTTGTGTTTAAACTATCTTATGGAAAGAAAATGATTTTATTTAAATATATACATATATATTTATATATGTATCATTCAGCTCAAAATGTCAATACTTTTTTCTACAACTTTTTCATATTCCAAAAGCTAAAGTGAAGCCTGTCTCTTCTAAATGCTCATTCTATTTTACCTTGACAAGTTGTCAATCTCTACCTGTGATATGGTTATGTATATGTTGTCAATATTGTTTCCCCTCCTTTACAGATATCATTATATCTAATGTCTTCATAGTAATGAGATTTCAAAGAATTGCTAATAGTCAATTGTAAGAGCATATCAATCATTACTGAATAAACAGTGTCAACCCAAGTTGACCTTTCACTACTTAGTTTTTTCTTAGCACCTTGAACTATGCACTATATCACACAACTGGTTATATCACACCACAGTGGGATTATATACTATTTGCATTGATCTCTGATTTTTTATTTGTAAGTTTAAATGCAGAAATGTCTGGTACCAAAGGTGGGTATCTTCCAGTCAGCAGGATTGAGAATTGAAACCTAGCTCTGACATTAAATAGTTCTGCTTACTTAGACAAACTATCAACCATCTTAAAGCCTTAGCTTATTTCTAAAATAGGGATAAAACCATTTCACTTACAATATTTTTGTGAGGATTGAATGAGATGATTCACATTAAGAGCCCAGGACATGAAAAGTGTTCACATGGATGCCAACTTTTTTTTCTTTTGCTATACCATCTCATGAGCTACACTTTCTCTTCTTCAAAAGGAAAACCCCAAACTCACTTTGTGAGAATTCTTTAAAGTGTATAGCAAGCTTAAACCTAGGTGGCACACAATTTAGTACCACCGACCATACGTGGTCTAAATGGGGATGGAAACAGAGTTGTATGTTTCCAACATTATGTCTGAAATGAAAAACCATTATTCAATGGATAGAACCCAGATCAGTCTGATGATCTCTTTCTAGATCCGTAGATATTACTTACTAGTTGTGTGACTTTGAGACAGGTCCTTTACTTCGTTGATTCTTCATTTCTTCACCTGCAAAAATGAGGACATTGGACTAGTTCCATGATTTAATTTTTTAAAATATTTATCTATTTATTCAATGAATAAAATTTTATGAAAGTGCAAGAAATGAAAACATTAACAGCAGAACTGCTCTGATTGGTACAAAGAGAAAGCCTAGGACTTCCACCTTTTGCGTCTTCCCTCAAGCCAGGCTAATTTGGCTTAAATCTAGACAAGGGTTAAAAGAGGATTTATGAAGAACTGCGACAGTTAATCAGTTACTCAGGCCTACTTAGAAAGTATGTATAAGAAATGCCAAACTCTAAGCCACTCTTTATGCTCACTAAATATTTTGTAAAGAAAACCATTCTTTGAAGCTACCAGAGTTACCTTACGAGGCATGCTGAGTACGTTGTCTAATTAGCTGATAATTACAAAGTGAAATTCTACAACTCTAATGCTTGCATAAACAAAAAAAATTCTTGGTTTATAAAAGATAATGCATTGAACAAATGAGAGTGATTAGATATTGATGTTTTGTGTTTTAAAGATCATATTGGGTACAAAACTCATGTTAATGTACTATGTCTTCATGTTTTCAATATCATTAAGACTGTTTCAAGATGGCTACACTATTGCAAAATGGTCAGTGTGCAAAAATTCTGCAAGAGATCACCCAAGAAATTAAACATATGCTTTGGAGTCAAGAGGGTTTTAACATTTTAACACTATAGTCCTGAGAAATTTACGTAGCCCCTCTGAGTTGCTGTTTATCTGTAGAACGCGAACAATTAATATTGATCCTCTTTGTTTTTATTTGTGTGTTTTGTAATTATTAAATAATATTTGGTATAAGAAAGCACTAGCTCATATTGAATGCCTAAGTAATATTACTTCTTTCTTCCCTCTCCTTTCATATAATTCCATATACAGTTAACATTGCTCAGCATAGAGTGTGAACCAATGTTAACAACTCAACTTTTTAATGGTCTCTTTCACAGTGGTTTCTAACTCTCTAACCTTTTGAAGCTGTTAAAATAAAGTCAAATAATGATACTGCTGTGGCTTAAGTGTATGCTTGGATCAATAAATTGTGGTTGTTGGAATAAATTGCAATTAAAGGAGTAGAGCTTGATTGCCTGACAGTAGGTAGTCTTTCTGGCCCAAATAAACTTGAGTATCAGTCTGATTTATAAGCTAATTAGTATGGGCTTCATATGCATTTCATTGGGAGACCATCAGATCATATTGACTCCTGTCCACATCATGAGTGTGACCTTGACATTGTCCTGTGTCACTTACAGGTAACAAGTCTTCTTTGCTTGTTTACTTTGCTTATTCATGATTACAGTCATCATTTTTAATCAAGTAGAATGTAGAAGAAATTTAACATGATAGTATATAAGCATTCTAACAGCTCTACAATTTTCAGTATGCTGCCAGCCTTTTATATTTCATATATTTAAGATAAAAAGATGAATTAATTCAGAAATGACAAAGGCAACAACACAGTGAAAGAGGATCATTGTTATTGAATTTTTGCAACAATAGAAAAATGCACAAAAGCAATTAATTTATAGGCTAGAAAATATAACAGGATAGATTATTTGAATAATCTGGATAAAAGGACCAATTATTGTTCTCAAAGAAAGAAATGTACTTACCTAAAGTGTAATTTTATTTGTTTATTCTTAATTTTTGGCACCTTCTATTCAATGTGATGTTTTATATGTAATAAATTCCAACATATGCCTACATAATTATCTAGTGAATATTGAATATTCATGGACTAAATAATTTAAGCAATCCCTTGGACTGTAAATTCCATTAAGACATATAATATGTTTGTGTGTATGTATTTACTAACTAGTATATTTCCTGCTAGAGATAAAATAAATTCTTGTTGAATCAAAAAAATGAAACAAAAGCCATTCCTAAAAAGGGACATAACTGTTTTAAAATAATCTTTCCCATTTAAATAGCCCTACCTTCATACCTCTTATTAATATAACTAACACTTTTTTTAAAAGAGCAAACAAAAATCATAATCACATAAAAATTCCCTTATGCTATGTCTTCTTATTTGCCTCATATTTATGTTATTTATTTTAAATGCTATTATAGTACCTTATGATTCTCCCATCATACTTACTGTATTATAAAAAAGTAAATTTAAGTTTCTGAGCTTTATGTCCCTTCTCCCCTCTCTTAGAAAGGAAACTCTGAAGGCAAAAGCTAAAAAAGACTAATCTTCTGTGCATACTGATGAATTCCAATCATCTGCCATTGTATATGATTCATAGCAAGTTTTCAATAAACATTTGTTGAATAAGTTCAATACTATCAAATTCAAAATGATCCAAATTATTATAAATTATAACATAATATTTCATATGCCTTTAATCTACATATAGAAATATATTTTTCTACATGTAGAAATTTCTACATATAGAAATATATTTTTATAATTTTATAGTCATCCTTTAACATCTTTATATATGTTAATATAAAAATATATGAAATTTAAGCAGTTATACCAAAATACCATTGAAAACAGTACAACCAATCATAGTATTTAAAGAAGAAAATAGGATCCTGAGATCAAAATGCTGAAATAAATGTTTCAATGTAAAAATTGGTGGAAGCTCATGAAAAGATGAATTAAAAGCAAAATCCATACCCTAGCTTTTAGGCAATGTCATCCAAGAACTTGTGCTCCTTCAAAGAACAATTGAAATCACACTTTGTTTTATATGCCCAGGAATTATCGCAAAACTAGGTTCATTGTGAGGGCTGACTTCATTCTTTAAACACCTTAATGAATCAATCATTCAATCAATTAACTGTTCCAGAATGTTTAAGATTTGAAAATTGATACATAACGTATGAGAACAAAATAAAGATTGGGAAAAAAAAACACAAAAATGTATGATACAGTAATTTAACTAATGATAATATGGAATACACTATGCATATCCTGTAGTTTTATAAGATTATGGTTTTATTCTAAATCAAAAGTGATACTAGAACTCCAGAAAAATTAAGTATTTCTGCATAGGTAGATTTTTAAAAATACATGATCAGCCATTATCTTTTTCCATCCTATAATAAATTTCATGTCCTAAGATTAGAGCATCTTTTTCCCATGCCTGTAAACTGATCTGGTAATACGGAAGGGCATCTTGCTTTCCAGTACTTGTGCTACTTTCACCAAAGACAGTAGGTCAGAGACCTACAGGTCTGAAAGCAAGAGGTGTGGGTCTGAAAGCAAGAGGTAATGTAATCCCACAGTGAGTCCACACAAGGTGTGACCTGGCATAGGCCTTACAGCAACTATCATGGCTCTGACTGTTCTTGGATCTGTCTATCTGTCTGATTATCAATTTGTTTGAAGTGTTGCAATAAATAGTTTTAGTTTTATGTGCTAAATAACTATCATGTCATTATGATAAAGCAAACATTTAAACATGTATGTATATCTTCCAGGTGTCCCAACCCTAGACCACGGTAGAAAACTAATTCTCTGTTTTCTCCTCATTATAAGACACATCCACTCTACCAGCCTGTTCCATTTTGACTCTCATCAGCCACAGACCACCCCCACCACCCACCACCACATCCAGTTGTCTTTCATTTCCCTTCCTTGTTCACCCCTGTAAAACTCCATTGTCAGGCACTGCTTTTCAATGAGGCTACTCCAGAACCAGCCCTGATTGTATGAATACATTTTGTTTCTCCTCCATGTATTTTTTTTTCCTCTCTTGGGATAATTTTTGATGAGGCAATGTTAATATCAATGTAAGATTGAGCTTCTAACTATAAATTCTAAAATCTCTGTTCACGTATGACAATGATCCGCATTGATCATTGGATGATGATGATATGTTATCTAAATTTTTAAGAGTACCATTTAATTTTTAGATAAAAGAAGTGTTATAAAATAGTGTTTGAAGGTACAAAAAACAACCATAATGATTTAAAATAGGAATGACAAGTCTATACTGCAAGTGCTAAAGCATTGCTCCTTACATGGTACACATCGCCACTCAGTCAAAATTCCTTCCTGCTGAGCAAGGATGTGGCCTCTGACTCCTTCTTAATAATATGTCTTGGTCCAATATATCATACAAGATAAAACTTATCATCTCCTTATTAAAAACGTACCTTTTTGTATATGTAATTGAAAAATGAAAATAAAAAAGCTTACATCCTCCATTTGCATACAACATTTGGTATATTATTTATTCATTTTGAAAATCTTTTAAATGTTTTCTAACAATAAGAGTAAAATTCAATGACTGGAACTTAGATATAGGCACACAAACATGTACACAGACACACATTCACACATAATTTCTAGCTCTAATTCCAGTCCCTGGAGACAAACTATTCCAGTTGACACTGTGGTCTATGTTTCCATTAAGTTATATCTAAATAAATAAATTACCAATTAGGAAATATATGCAAGCAAAAATGCATGTATAAATCTCTCTTTTTGATGTATTGTGGATCTGTTTCTATGACCCTCAATATTTTTAGAGTGTCACTTGAATGGCTCATTAATTTAAAAATTAATTTAGACTGTTTGAATGCATGAAAAACTGTAAAGGGTCATTTTCATTTCATAATGTCTGTTGAGTTTAGGTCTAATTTTAAAAGAATCATTTAGAAACAATAAAAATAAATAAAAGAAGAAGAGTCATCAGTGGTAGGCAGAGTAATTGCCCCCCAAAGAAGTTCACATGCTAATTCCCAGAAACTGTCACTATGTTATGTTGCACGGCAAAAGGAAATTCAGGTTGCAGATGGAATTAAGAGAGCTGATCAGCTAACCTTGAGAGAGTGGTGATTACGCTGGATTGCTCAAGCAGACCCAGTGTAATCGCTAGGGTCTTATAAATAACAGAGAGAGAGAGAGGCATGGAACAGTAGAAGTCAGAGTGACATGATGTGAGAAAGTCTCCACTTGCCATTGCCATTGCTGGCTTTGAAGTTGGAAAGGAGACATGAGCTATGGAAAGTGGACAAGTTCTAGAAACTGGAAAAGACAAGGAAATGAATTTTCTATTATAGCCCGCAGAAAAAAAATGCAGCCCTGCTATGAACATTTGTATACAAGTTTTGTTGATATTTGCTCTTTTTAAATTTTATATACCTAGGAGTAAAATTGCTGGGTCATATGGTAACTCTATGTTTAATTAACATTTAGAACTGCTGATCTGTTTTCCAAAGTGAATGCACCATTTATGCACCTATCAGCAATCTATGAGAATTCTAATTTTTCTACACTTCGTAAATACTTGTTATTGCCTGTATTTTTTTTATTATAACCACCTTAGTGGGTCTGAAGTGTTATGATGTCGATTCCACACGAAGAGCAGTCGAGTTGCCCCACGTGTGCCACTCACGACAGAAGCCCTTTTTTGGTCTGAAGTGTTATGTTAATTCTGTTTTGATTTGCATTTCTCTAATGATTCATGATGTGGACATCGTTTTATTTGCTTCTTGGCTATCTGCACAACTTCACTGGAGATATGTCTATTCAAATTCTTTGCCCATTTTTAATATCTTTTTAATATAGCTAATAAAGGAAAATTATTTGCTTTTTGAGAGAATACTACTTAGTGGGATTGTCTCACCTACAAAGGACAAATTTGTAGATTTTTTAATATGATGTGAACTTGAGAAAAGGCAGAAGATGTGATTTGGATGCTACCATAAATTTACCCTGGTAACAGTGGAAAATTTTCAGAATCATTTTTCTGCAAAACAACTCAGCATTTGGATCCTTTATCTTTTAAATAATGAAAAGAGAAACATTACTGATGCCTGCTAAGGCAGCTGGATATGTAAAATTAGCTTGTGGAGCAATATAAATTCACAAACTAGAAAAGGCTACAGGACAATATGGATTAGACAATGCTTTATAGATTAGTATAGATCTCTACAGATATACGCATTTATATTTCCAGTGCCCTGGATTATACCATAGGGAAGATGTGGCATAGAAGCCTTATAAGTTTTTAAAATAATTTAAAAAAGAATCAGCAAGTATTTTCCTTTTATAGTCAAAATACACTCAAACGAACTAAGAAGAGACATTTGGAGCCAAGTCAATTTATCTTGTAAGTAGGCACTCTAAACAATTTTGCTATTTAAAATATTGCTTTTATTTTACATAATATAATTTGGGGTAGATAATTTGACCTTTCCAGATATCAATTTTCTTATTAATAATACACCATTATTTTGTAAAAGAGAAAAAAAATTGAGCATTTACTTTGTTTCAGACCCTGTGCTAAGCCCTTTACATGTATTGTGTAATCTAATCCTCATTAAAATATAAAAAATACCATCATTATTAACTGATCAACACTTAAGTGCACATACAGTAATAACATTCACCGAGTGTCGGGCAGATGGCGGGGGAGGAGGGGATGGATATATACACTCCTAGTGGGGGTGGTGTGCACTGTCTGGGGTATAGACACACCTGAAGCTCTGACTCGGGTGGGGTAAAGACAATATATGTAACCTAAACATTTGTACCCCTGTAATATGCTGAAATAAGAAACATTTTTTAAAAATACTGTTATTATTTTTATTTTACAGAAAATGAAGCAGAGGTGCCAAAAGATAAGAAGTTTGTTAAGATCAGGATGCTAGTTAGTGATCAAATTGGTTATCTGCCATAATAGCCTACACTATATCACACTGACTATAAAAGGATAATAAAGATTTCTGACCAATCTCTCAAAACAGTAATTAGGATTAAATTCATTCATGCATTCATTCCTACATTCACTCATTAAACTAATGGTTATTGTGCACCTAGGATGGGCTCACTAGGTACCGAGTATGGTGGGATACAATTACGAACAATGCAGACAGCTGTTTGGCCTCACATGGAACACATAGGCTAGCTAGAGAGGCATGATAACTCTTGGATTCATAATATGGTGACACTTAGTTTGAAAAGAAAGTATAGAGAGCTATGATAATAACAAAGAAAGGATATATGTCATCTAGAATAAAAGAGCCAAGAGTTAGTTCTAAGAAGGTGACATTTGAACTGAAATACATAAAAGTGATGTTTATTAGGCAGACACCAAAGGGAGAAATCATTATACATAAACTCACTTTATAATTATAAAGTGTTAAAGAATTATAAAATATGAGGCATTAAGCATTAAAAGACAATTGTGACAAATGTGTTGAAGAAAAATATGCATTGCAAACTCAGTTGTAAATTATTTTGAGCCATCTACTATAGTGGGTTATCTAAATTGCCACTGCCCTCCATTTATGTGAATACTAAGTTGACTAAGTGTTGAACATGATTAAAACCAATGAATCATGTATTTTCCTGGCTCCGTGCAGTGCCTATCATACAGCTGACAGTAATCAATCTGTTTCTTTTAGTGCCCAATTACCCTTTGATGGAGATAAAGAGTCACACACAAACCTTCTCTATAGAAAGGGGAATGGATTTGTTCAAAGAGAACTTCTTATTCAACACTAAGAAAGGAGGTTGTATTGGAGCCATGAAGTGATTACAGACTGCTGAATAGCCATGTTGGATTTAATCATAGCTGGGACCCTTAGCCTTTAACTGTGGAAAAGCTAGGATCAAAAGCTGTGATTTATACAAAAAATAATAGTGGGCAATCAGGGATTAGCATCTCTCAGGTTTTGATTTCTAACTTCATTGTGACATAGAGGATTCTTAAAATCTTGTATCACATTTGCACAAGAAAATATTAATATATCTAAACTTTTCTTTTTATCAATGTCTTAAGCTTTTTGAAGAAAGAAAATCTGGGGACCCCGGAAAATGCAAAGAGACATAGAAAATAATAGATATGTTCATTTCCCAGATGGCACTTGGACAGTGAAAGTAGATGGATGGAAAATGGAGTCATGCATAGATGGGTCATCAAGCCTCTTTAAGAAAATGTGCCTTATAGGAGAGAGACTGAGTTTTCACTTATTAGCTATACATGTTAATTAATTATGGAGCCATCTATAGGTAAACCCCATTTCATTAAGCTTCAGTTTGAGAACAGAATGTGGTGGAAAGAGAACTGAATAAGGTGAGTTCTCAGTTCATCAATCTGTGGACTACGCCTGCAGTTTTAACACAAACCATTTTTAACTCATTAACCTTTGGCAAGCAGTTGATTTTCACTTCATTTTTGAAACTAATTGAGTTGTATTCATTGCATTTATTAGAAAACACTGTACTAAAATCAAAATACATGAAATTAATTTATCCTGTTTTACTATCAATAAGTTATTGTCATTATATAAACACCATTGCTGATCTGGCTCCTTGTTTCATAGCTGAAAATACTTGACCCAATATTACCGCATCACTTCAACTGGGCAGATTCTTTTACTAGGTACTTTGTTTTGACCATTCTCATTCCTATTCCTCTTCCATCCTCTCCACCACGTTTTGTTTGACTAGGGCTGAATTAACATGATTTATTGCTATTCAAGTAGAAGTTTTACATCACCTCTGTAGACAGAGTAGTTAAGGTCCAGCATATAAAACAGACAATTGTCTCACATGTAAGGTTAAATAATGAAATATGGATTACAAGTAGTAATAGCTATATATCTGTGAGTAGGTATATTTATAATTCCAAGAGCATATGTAATTGGAAGTATTGCTTGTTCAAGCGTTTTGAGGTGCCGGATAGAAACCTTTCTCACAATCTATTACTGTTTGATTATTCAATAATGAAACTGTCATCTTTCTATTACTCTATCTAGTCACTATAATATTTAAATCAAATATGTTATCTAAGTGTCTTACGGTAAGTACAATTTGCAAAATAGGATATAATCTATTTTATGCAGGGTTGTATCTACAGAAATTTGTATTAACTCTCACTTCTCTGCTTTTCTTGTATAATATTCATAATACTGATCCTTAAATGCTACAATATCTTTAGGTGGCTTTTGTATCATAAAAGAAAGATTAACTTATGTGCAATAGTTTATAGTTGAGTGAAATCCTCATAAAATTCATAAGCCACACAGGGTATGTATGTGAGGTGAGGTATTTATGGTAATTTCCTTTTAACAAGATCCTTAAAATTACCAGAAAATCCAATTTTCAAATGATTTATCAGCTAGTTTACCTGAACGAAAGTAAAATTTTCATCTTTAAAATAATCATCTCCAACATGCTCAGTTAAATTACAACTTTTTATTTGAAATTATTTCTCTCTTAAAAGCAGGATTTTGGAGGTAGAATTGTGGTCATATTAACGCTGTTGAGGTAGTCCTAATGTTTGCCAAAAGAACATGGTCTCTGTGAAAAACTTGCTGTAATGGTCCTATGATAATGAGGGAGCCACTAACAACGAAATCTAATGCTTTTCCTTTTCCAGGCATTTGACTATCCCAGAGATAGATAACTCCACTTCTAAACAGTACTTTTCAGTCATAAATATTAATTGAATGCTTTGTTTGGATCATTATAATAAGAACTATTTTAATTCCAATATCTTCTATCCTCAACAATACAACAACATGTTTCCACACTCCTACCGACTTCTGTATGGGAGAAGAAAGGATTTGGAGGGGCAGGAGAGGATGAGTAAAACTTCCAGGGGAAGCATTCTAAGGTCATTAATACATGAGTCTCTTAAAGAATAAAAATAAAATCAGAACATCAAAATAACCTTATTCTCTTTAAAATTTAAGACTTGGGTTTACCTGTCTTTTAAACAAGAGCAACCTCTTTAAAATGATTTTAAAGTTTGTGACAAGCCTATGCCAAAATATCATTTAAACTCAAGTCATTACCTTTAAACTCATGTCCAAAAAAGAAAATTTGAATTATTTGTTAGAACATATGAGTGGGAAAATTCTTTTCTATATTACATTGAAATGGTACCACCAAAACACAGCTAAGAACTATTAAATAAACTATGGGAATCTTCTAAGTAATTCGCCTCCAAGGTATAAACTGGGTAATTTATTTACTCGTTATTAAATAGCTGAATCATAAAAACAGACATAAAAAATAATAACCTGCCATCTATACAACCTAGCTTAAAAATAAAACTTTATCAATAAAATTGAAACCCATTATATCATACTTCCAAACTACAGTATTCTCTTGCTCTTTCGAGTAACTAGCTGTTTAATTAGTAATTACAATTCCCACGCTTTTCCTTTATAAATAAATATCTCTAAACAATAGATAGCATTGTTTAGCATATTTTAATAGTGTATTAGTATCAATTGCTATGAATGCTTTTTCAATTTGCTCAGCATGATTATCTGTGTGTAATTCATTTAATGATAAATATTTATTGATATATATGGCTCTCTGTATATATAAAATATTTGTAGGCATTTAAGTTGATAGTCATTTAGAATTCTCTAATGCTTGACTATTAAAATGGTAAGGCATATAGATGTACATTTTTGCATGAGTACACGCAATAGAGTTATATTATTTAGGATGAAACTCCCAAATTCCACAGATCCTGTCTCTTGTCCTTTTTATAACCTTTAGAACTGAAGCCTCTTTGTTGCCGGGGTTGACAAATGTGCACAAGACAGCCACATTTGATTCCTACTTCCTCTTAGGATTTGCCCCTAGAGATTCTCCTTAAGTTCTTTAACTCTCAGCTATGCTTTTCCAAGAATATTTCTTGGGTTTTATTCAGCAATTGTTTTGTATCCAGTCTGTATTTGTAAAGTGTTTTAAAATACCTTGTCTGTCATATTGCTGGAAAGGATTATATGAGGACATTGATGAAATATGAGGCTACCGCTATGGTGACATTACGCCCTCTTTTCTTTTGTCACCTCCGTCTTCAAGTTATTGTTTACAGTGTGGTGGGAGATGCACCAAGTGGCTCTACCAGAGGAGAGGGGAGACATGAAAGGGATGTGTGCTGTGTGTACTACATGTTATAATTTTGAATTTGGTCATGGTACAACCCTCTGATCTTAACATGTATCCCATTGCCACTTGATGGAAATGTGGTAACAACAATTTCTAAACCTTATTCACTAGATAGAAGTATGCTTTCTCATGCAAGGCTTATGAATATATTATTTATCTTAAATAATCTAGAAAACAAGCATCTTAGAATTATAAATAACTATATACTTCTATTGTGGGGGATTCTATTTTGGCAAAATAGCTAAGTTCTTCTGGTAAAATAAGATTCTGCAAAATTTTCATTTTTACTTTGGCATTTTTAATCATATAACTTGAATTATCATAAAACTTATGAAGCAGAAATGTGGATCTTGATATTTTACAAGGCCTTTTGTGAAATTTAGTTTCTTTAGAAACTTGTTAGCAGGTAAGCAGAACCCAAAATGCTTTCTGTGGTCAAATAAATTTAGGAAATAGTCAAAGTACTCAGATTTCTCAGGTTCAATAATATGCTAATGTGAACTGCTATATTTTTGAACATATTTTACGATGGAATGTTTTATTAAAAATTGAGAGCTTATAGGCCTGGTGTTCTGTAGACCACACTTTGAAAAACACTGTTGTATTTCAATACTTAAAATATAGAAAGTATATAATATGGAAGAAATATTCTATGTTGTACTCACTTTAACCTATATGCAAATTTGAGATATTAAAATGTAGGTTAATATTGTCAGTAGAAATTTGTTTGAGTTTACGAAATTAAAATCTAAAGTGATATTACAGACTATATTGAGATATGTGTTGGAAATGATATGGACATGGATAAAAATATTAATACTTATTAACTGGATATATTCATATCCCAAATTATTAGTTCATTTGATTTCTATCTGTTATTTTCAGGGTTGGAGACAGCTTTAACAAAGAAGAAAATTTTCTTATTTTTTTAAGCTTTTTTTTTGTTTGTATGTATGAATCAAGCTCAGATCTGCCTGGCCAGAGGCTAGTGTGGCATCCTAAAAGCCTATTAATGCACTTCGGAAATAATCAACAACAGAAACTAAAGTGGTAGAGACAGTGCCTTTAGGAGATTATTTGTCTCCCAGGAATTGACTATTCCATGCCCGCCATGCCAAAGGTCATCTTGATGACTTAACCATAAAGAGGCCCAGAAGATTCCCTGAACAAATATTTCTCTCACACGGGTTAGTTCTAGATACTCAACATGCCATTTGAAAATACTGGTGAGTAATATTGAGACATTAGTTGCTCTATAGAGACACATGCTTTTAAAATTCATACATATTTTACTCATTATGTCATTGTTAAATAAAACTACATATGTACTTAATATTCCCATTATATAGATGAGGAAAAGAGACTCAGAAAAAGAATACATAACCACTGTTATGTTTTCTAGCAGAGAAGAACACATGCCTTTTTACCTTAAATCTAATTTTTCTCTGAATTGTGGATACTTTCCTTAAAACAATGATTTCCAAACCTTATGGCTCATGTGTTCATAAAAAATATTTATAAAACGTATTCAGGGATCACTAATATTTGTGTATTATTCACTTAAAGTCATAAATATACTACTATACTATATTAGTGTTTACATATAAAAATAAAACAGAAAACACTCTTAAAATTAGGAAAAGCTAGAAAATAAAATAGAAACAGAAATCCTCATATATTTCTCCCAGCCTCCAGTAAATCACTGTATATACTCCTGCACTGTACACCAGTTACTTCTGAGAACACTGCTTAAGGGTGTCTATATATTAGATTTTTCCGTGTTTGATTTGATTTAGCCATGACAAAACTACGTTTTTGAGAACTCTTTACCAGAAGAATGTATTTTCAGTTGGATTCATTCCATAATGATAATTGGTGGTATTATACAGAATGAATTCTAGTGTCCAAAGGCCTTATTTCAAGACTTTGCTTTTCTTACTGTATAACCCAGAGCAAATTACTTAACCTCTGCTCAGTTCCTGTAGAATGAGATAAACACCTACATCATGTAGTTGTGAAGGTTAAATCAGTTAACATATATTCAAATTGCTTAAAGCAAAGCTTGGCACATAGTAAGTACTACAAACATATTGACTATTATCACAATAACATCACCTTCTTTTGTGATGGTAGGAAAGAGGACAGTATTTTCAAATAATTAAAAAAAATACATACTATGCACAAAGCACTGAGATAGGCACTGACTGTATGCAAAGATAAAAAGAATATTCCATGACTTTAAAATACCTTGTAATCTAGCAGAGGCCAGTGAGGTCACAGGGGACTTTTTGGTTAATCAGAAGTTAATATTTAATGTATTTAGTGCTTAACTATGGGTACAAGGCCAATATACAAAAATGAATTGTATTTTTATATACAGTGGCAATGAACAATCCAAAAGTAAAGCTAAGCAAGCAATTCAATTTGCAATCAAAGAGAATAAAATAATTTAGGGGAAAATAAACAAAAGAAGTGAAAAACTTATATTCTGAAACTACTTTATTAGCCTTCAGGGGAAATGTAAATCAAAAGCACAATGCCAGGTGTGGTGGCTCGCACCTGTAATACTAGCACTCTGGGAGACCGAGGCTGGAGAATCACTTCAGGTCAGGAGTTCAAGACCAGCCTGAGCAAGATCAAGTCCTTGTCTCTACAAAAAAAAAAAAAAAAAAAAAATAGAAAGAAAGAAAGAAAAAGAAAGAAAGAAAAAGAAAAATTAGCTGGGCATGGGGACGTGGTGGCACATGCCTGTAGTCCCAGCTACTAAGGAGGCTGAGGCAGGAGGATCACTTGAGCCCAGGAGTTTGAGGTTGCAGTGAACTATGGTGATGCCACTGCACTCTAGCCAGAGTGAAAAAGTGAGATCCTGTCTCAAAACAACAACAAAATTCACCACAGTGAGATACTACCTCATATCCCCTATATGATCTATAATAAAAAAGACAGATAATAATGAGCATTGGTGAGGATATGCAAAAATTGGAATCCTCATACACCACTGGTGCAAAATGGTACACCCAGCAACGGAAGAGTGTGGCAACTCCTCAAAAGGTTAGAGCTAGCGCATGACTCAGTAATACCACTCCTAGGTATATACTCAAGAGAAATGAAAACATGTCTACACAAAAATTTGTACATGAATGCCCACTGCAGGATCCTATGATATGATTTGGCTATTATGACTTTTTCATAATAGCCAAAAAATGGAAACAACCCAAATATCTATCAACTGATGAATGATAAATAAAATATGGTATAGCCATGCAATTGAATATTGTTCAACAATAAAATGGAATGAAGTACTATTACTTCATGGATACAACATGGATAAATCTTGAAAACATCCTAATTAAAAGGAGCCAGTCACAAAAGACCACATACTGTATGATCTTATTTATACAAAATGTCCAGAATAGGCAAATCTAGTGACACAGAAAGTTGATCAGTGACAGCCTACGGCTCAAGGAATTTGGGTAAACGGGGTATGACTGCTGGTGGGTAGATTTATTTTGGGGGTGATAAAAATATTCTAAAATTGACTGTGGTTGCAAAACTTTCTGAATTTACTAAACTGAATAAATTGTGCTCTTCAAAAAAAAAAAAAGAGAGAAAGACAGAGAGATAATTAAGTGAAGAGAATTCAGAAAGATATTTCCAAGCTAAAAGCATGGACACAGCAATATTGAACAGATTGATACAATAACAAAAATGATACATTTCCAAGTGATCTATAGCCAAAAGATCCAACTACAGTGCTCAAGACCTGGATGAGAAAAACTTTATTGGAAAACTAATACTTAAAATGCCAAAAAGCAATATACGAGATGGAAGGCAAATACCAGATTATATAACATATCAAATTTTCATACGAATCCTCAAAATATGTATATCTATTATGTATGAATAAAAAAGAGAATGATGAGATGAGATTCCACATAATGAATTAACAGAAGGACTATATTTTTGTCCAGAAATTCCTCATACAGAAAACTATCTTTAATCATGCAAAGTAGAATACATTTAATGTATGGTAAACCTATTTGGGAAAAAACATGGAAAATAATGTGCAAGTATTAGTAATTAATTTATAATCTCTGTCTTACAGGATATTATGTCATTGATCAATGAAGAAAAATTTATTTTAATATCTAATTAAAAATATTAGACTGTACATTTACTCTAGTTGGCACTCTTTAATTTATAAATCTTCCTTATTAAATAGCTGTAATGTCTCTGGGTGAATTTTGAAAGATATGTGTATAGCGGCATCATGTTCAAAAACAGCACTCTATCTGAAAAAATTTAGAGTTATAAAAAATATACTGTAATTTGATTATTATATTGTACGATTAGTATAGTATGTACTTAAGACAAGTACACATATATACATAAACAAATGTTTTAATATTAAATTTTATATAGTAATGTAATTGTATTCTATGCTCAATAGAATTAGTTTGATAGTAAGTTAATATTAGTAAAAATAGCTGTCCACTAAAATATTATATTAATATTTTGAGTTTCATTAGGTAATACATTTTTCTATTATGATATATATTATTTTCTGTACAATTATTGTTTTAAAATGCTATACCTTCCAAGGTTGAGGGTTGGTATACAGTAGAAAATGCAAAAGTTATTTGTAAACTCATATTTTGCTCTGAAAATCACATTGTTGCCTTAGTATTATTATTGAAATGTGTTTGGCTAAGATTTCATGTGATTTCATCGCCCGTGTGTGTGTATATATATTACAAATCTATTACCTAATGTCACAATGCGAAAAAACAGTACTAGTGCAATAGGAATTTTTTTATCTAAAATTTGGAAATTGTTAGGTTTATTTATATCATGAGATCTCTCATGTTTAGGCTTGCCATTCACTGTTTAGCCCTCCTTTCTACATATACCAAAAATGATAGGAAGATGTAGTGGCCAAAAGATGTGGGTGAACACTGTGTTTTTATGTATGCATGTCTTACATTTAATTTTTAATCAAAGTTTTATATATATGATTAAAAATCATGTAGTAAATAAGAGCATAGAATAAAAATAAAAGCTGCTGCTCTACTCTTCTTTATTTCCCTAATTTTGCTCCCCAGTGATAAATATTATTACATTTTTTAGCACATCTTTAAGCTGTTTCTTCTGTTAGTTTCCTTAACTATCCCTTGCTAATAAGTATATATTTTAAATAAGGTCCAAAAGTATTTTGTCACTTTTGAATCTCAAAGAATGCTATCATTTAAATATACATAAGTTTTTCAGTAACAAGAAGATTCTGGCACAAATTAATAATCTATTTTCTTTATCTCCGGAAGCAAGGAAGAAAAACAGCATTAACTAGCAGTGTAACAGGTTGAATATAAATCTCAAAAATATCTATTTTTATAATTAAAAATAATTGTGTGCATTGCTGCAAACTAAGTTCTCCAGTATAATTAAACATATTTAACATATATTAACTCCATATAAGCAATTTGCATAAATTATTCTGCTTAACAATTTTAGTGTTCACTAGAGGATACTGTGATTTTTATCAATGTACTCCATTAATTGAATGGATAATGATATGGTTTTAAAAGTTGAGATATAATCATAACCCTCATAAAATCTCCAAATCAATAGTGTTACAGGCTATTGGAATAATTTGCCAAATTACAGGGAGAATTCCACGTGTCGTTTTGAAAGTTGCAATTGAATCTTTATATTATACCTAATCTTTTGCTGAATACCAGCCATCGATTTACATTTCCTCAATGTTCCTTTCCAGATTTATTAGTTCACATGATAGGCTTTCATTCAGAGCATTAGTATTATGTGCGGAGTTCTATATAATTATAGTCATAATTTATCCTACTTAAAACATGGATAAATATTTAATTTTATGTGATACATGATAGTTTAATAAAACTAGGGGCTAGAAACTGGATTTCTGGTTCTTGATTTGGTTGCTAAGAAGGCAGTGACTCAGGGCAAGTCCTATTATCAACCCTGGCTTCAATTTCTTTGCCTGTGAAACACAATGGACTTGAACTCCAAAGTGCAGAGAGGGTTTTTCAGGTACTTCACAAAACCCAACACAATTACACTCAGTTTTATTTGTTACTCTATTTATTACACTAAATCATAAAATAATGTCATTCATTGCTTGCCATTTTATAGGTGTGTCGTGGTCTAGAAAAGGGATTTTAATCCATTATAGCATCTCATATTTTCTTCTGTCCCCTCTACCATTTTCCATCCCTTCCACCCTGCAAGAGAAATGCGCTGGAAAGGGAATAGAGTTGTAAGACAGTCTGGGAGAGAAATGACTACATGGCAAGCACCACCCTTTCCCTTGTCCCAACCAGGCCAAGAAAATACTATCGACCAAAAATTTTTAAACATTTTGGTTTTTGGATCTGTTTATATTCTTAAGAATTATTGAGGACCCCCAAAAGCTTTCATTCATATGGTTGGTATTTAATTATATTTCCTATATTTTAAATTAAAATGAAGATCCTTGAAAACATTTATGCTTTCTTAACTCATTAAAATAATCTCATTAAATGCTCATATAAAATTTATTCTCATTAAAAACTTAGTTTTCAAAGACAGAACGGATATTGAGAAGAGTGGCATTGTTTACATTTAAAAAAAATCACTATACTGTCTTGCTTAATAGAAGACAGGTGAATTCTCCAACCTGCTTTTAATCTGTTGTATTACATTATGGAGCCTCTTCAAAACTTCATTGTACATTCATAAGAGAATGAGAGCAAAAAGGGCAAATAACTCCCTACTATTACCAAAATAGTTTGACCTCACAGATTTCCCTGAAAGAGTTTTGTTCCCAGACTATACTTTCTGAAATACGAGTGCAGACAAAGACATGGGGGTGAGATACAAAATGCTGCGTGTTGAAGAGCAGAACTGGCAGGTGGGACAGGAGAAGAGGGTCTGGGAGGCCAAGCCCTGACCACAGGGAGCTTGTATGCAGTTGTCTATACTATATACCTGCTTTATGTTATTCTGTAAGTTCTTGGTTTCAACCAAAGGCACATCAGGAATAAGCATTCAAAAAGTGTGGAGAGTTAGTAAAGAATGTGAATTAATTGACAGAAATCCATTTCTACTTCGGCAAGAAGGAAAAAAAAAATTCTATGAATAGAATTACTATTGAGAATATGTATTGTTATGTAATTGCTTATATGATTTCATCATCTTGTTAGGTTTTGGACATTATTACACAATTTAAAAGGTTAAGAGTCACCACTTTCATTAAAACATATGGAAAGGTTAGAAAAGAAGCCAAGGTAAGCAAGAATTAAGTTCCTGCTCGGGTACCAACAAACTTAACAAAGCGAGGAAGCTTCAATTAAAGAGAAAGAGCTTGGAGATATGAGCAAGGCTCAAAGCAAATTAGATATGTATACCTATGTCCTCTGTGCAGAGGACCAAAAAAATGATCTCTGATTATGCCAAATGCAGGAAACGAATCAGAGTTAACAAGTCAGTGTCTTCTTTTTTTTTTTTTAATTTTTTTTTTTATTGGGGGAAAACTACAAAGCATTTACAGTATAATGTTTACAGTCACAATTTATAGTGAGCTGGTTTCCCAAAATATATTACCACTCAAGTTAACTTATCTTGTTACATTTAAAAATCTACTCTGTCAAAGTAGTCCATAGAGTACATACATAGTGCTCCAACTGTATCTACGTACAACCAACACTCCATTTTAAGTGTACAATTAAATGAATTTCAGTGAATTTACCGAGGTGTACAGATAATCACATGAATCAGTATTTGAGGAATTCCTTTCCCCTATTGAGACTCCTAATTCCACTCCCCAACTACTTTTCAAGCATATCCCACCCCTCCACAGTGACCACCCATGTCGCTCAGACTTGGGTCTACCCCCCACCCCCCAATTCCCCAGTGTTCACTCCCACCCTTTGAGCACCATAGTGTTAATCAGTCAATACCAATTTGATGGTTAGTACAAGTGGGACCCATTCTTCAGGTCTTGTGTCACCTCACTTCGAATAATGGGCTACCTTTGTGGAAAAGAATTTGGAGATTCCTCAAAGAGCTAAAATTAGAATTACCATTCGATCCAGCAATAGCATTATTAGGCATCTATCCAAAAGAGCATAAGACATTCTGTTATAAAGACATCTGCACCCGAATGTTTAT
>CAUYRT010028916.1:0-23108 GCA_963574885.1 Lepilemur ruficaudatus
GGGAGGCTGAAGCAGGAGGACTACTTGAGCCTAGGAGTTCAAGTTCAGCCTGGGCAACATAGCAAGACCCAATCACAAAAAACACAAGTTTACTCCTTTCTTCAGGTTTTCATTCCTTTTTTTGTTTGTTTGTTTTTTTGAGACAGAGTCTCACTCTGTTGCCAGGGCTAGAGTGAGTGCCGTGGCTCCAGCCTAGCTCACAGCAACCTCGCACTCCTGGGCTCAGGCAATCCTCCTGCCTCAGCCTCCCAAGTAGCTGGGACTACAGGCATGCACCACCATGCCCGGCTAATTTTTCTATACATATTTTTAGTTGGCCAATTAATTTCCTTCTATTTATAGTAGAGACGAGGTCTTGCTCTTGCTCAGGCTGGTTTCGAACTCCTGACCTTGAGCCATCCGCCTGCCTCGGCCTCCCAGAGTGCATCTCGTGTCTTTTAATAGATCAGTTCATATTTTCTGTTTCTTCGTGATTCGGTTTGGTAGTTTTTTTCTAGGACTTTGTCCATTTCATAAAGGTTATTGAATATGTTAGTATAAAAATGTTTATAGTTTTCTCTTATAATCCTGTTTCTTTTTATAAGGTTGATAGTGTGGTCCCACTTTAATTTCTAATTTTAATAATTTGAGATGTTTCTCTCTTTTTTCTTGGTCAGTCTAGCTAAAGTTTTATTCTTTTCTAAGTATATTTTCAAAGGATCAGCTTTTGATTCTCCTGGTTGTGTTTTTGTTCCCTATTTTATTTATCTCTGCTCTAACCTTTATTAGTCTTTTCTTTTTGTTCTTCCTTTTTTAGTTCTTTAAGGCAGAAAGATAGGTTATTTACTGGAGGTCTTTATTCTTTTTAATGTAGTCATTCATAGCTGTGAATTTTCCCCTGAACACTGTGTTCACGGCATTTGTAAGTTTTGGTGTGTTGTATTTTCATTTTCATTTATCTCTCTATATTTTATAATTTCTCTTGCAAATTCTTCTTTGGCATATTTGGCAAGAGTGTGTTGTTTAATTTCCATGTATTGTGAATTTTTCAGTTTTCCTTCTCTTCTTGATAACTTAGTTTTACTCCATTGTGTTCAGAGAAAATACTTGAAATAACTTCAGTACTTTTAAATTTGTTGAGACGTTCTTTGCAACCTAACTTATGGTCTACCTTGGAGAATATTCTATGTGCACTTAAGAAGAATGGATCATCTGCTATTGCTGAGTGCAGTGTTCTATACATGTTATTAAATCTAGTTACTGTGTAGTGTTGTTCAAATCTTCTGTTTTCTTATTGATCTTTTGTCTAATTTTTCTATTCATTATTGAAAGTGAGGGCACTGAAATTTCCCACTGTTATTGTAGAACTGTCTATTTTTCCCTTCAGATTTTGTGTCATGTATTTTTGGGATTTGTTAAGTTGTATTTGTTTATAATTATAGTATCTTATTGATGAACTGACTCTTCCATCAATATATAATGCCCTTCTTTGCCACTGGTAACAATTTTTACTTAAAGTCTGTTTTGTCTAATGGCCACTTAGGTTCTCTTTTGATTCCTGTTTACATGAAATATCTTTATATTCTTTCACTTTTAACCTATTTGTGTCTTTAGATCTAAAAGTTTAGTTTCTTTTAGACAGTAAATAATTTGGTCATTCTATTTGTTTATTTTATGCTTCCGGTGATATCTTCCTTTTAATACGAGAGTTTAATCCATTTTTATTTAAAATAGTTACATCTGAAGGACTTCTGCCATTTTATTATTTGCTTTCTATATGTCCTATGATAACTTTTTGTTTGTTTATTTCCTTCTTTTCTGTGTTCTTTTGTGTTTTACTTTCTGGGATATTGCTTTGATTTCCTTCTATTTTTCTTTTTTGTAAATTTTTCTTATTTGGTATGTTTTTGTTATTTTCTTACTAGTTACCCTGAGGATTATAATTAACAATCTCAAATATATAACAATATAGATTGAATTAGTACCAACTTAGTCCCAACAGTACTCAAACCTCTGCTCTATACAGCTTTGCTTTCCTCTCCTTGTTACGTTGGTGTTGTTGTTGTAAATACATTTTACACATTGTGTGCTCAATAATATATATTTATAATTATTTTAGGAATTTGTCTTTTAAATCAAGTGGTAAAGAAAAAGTGAAGTTACAAACCAAAAATAAAATAATACCAGTATTTATGTTTACGTATGTAGTTACCTTTACCGTTGTTCTTTATTTCTCCATATGACTTTGAGTGTCCTGTCTAGTGCCCTTTCATTTTAGTCTGAAGGAGTCCCTTTAGTGTTTTTTGTAGAACAGGAATACTAGCAACAAACATTCCCAGTTTATCTAAAAAAATCTTAATTCATCCTTCATTATCGTACCCCTGAGGGTTGGGGAGGCTGTATGCACGTGCTAAGCTCTCCACACTCTGGACATACGAGAAAAAGATATGAGGAAATTTTGAAAACATTCCTCATGCTGCACACAAATTCAATTATAAAGGGCAAAAGCCTCATGGGCACTAGAGGTTTAAACACAACTTCTGACCAAACACTGGCTGAATAATAAGCTACTCTGAACCAGAGGAAGCCAGGCCTCACAATAAAATCACACACATTCTTGGGGGGCTGGAAGACGGTATATATGATCCAGGGGGTACCTCTCACAAGGCTCCAAAATACATGCAGCAAACATTGGCATACTTGAAAGGGGAAATAGACAGCTTTACAAAATAGTTGGAGATTCAATAGTCCACGTCCAATAATGGAAAGAACAAGCAGACAGAAGGTCGATAAAGAAATAGAGGACTTGAACCACATGGCAGATCAGCTCGACCCAGCAGATGCATAGAAGGCTCTACCTATCCAGCAACAACAGAACGTACATTTTTCTCAAGTGCACTTAGAACATGTGCTATGACCATATGTTAGACCACAAAACAATCTTCAATAAATTTAAAATCATACACAGTATCTCCTCTGTCTGCAATGGGACAAAGCTAAAAATTAATAATAGAAGGAAAACTGGAAATTCACTAATATGTAGAAATTAAGCAATAAACATGAACATGGGTCAAAGAAGAAATCAAGTAAATTATAAAATATTTGGATATAAATTAAAAAGAAAATATGGCATAGGAGAACTTATGGTGTGGTGCAAAAGCAATGCTCAGAAAGAAATATGTAACTGTAAATCATATATATAAAAAGAGAAATATCTTCAATCAATAACATTATTTTATACTTTGTGGGGTTTAGAAAAGAAGAGCAAATTTATCCTAGACCTAGTAGGAGAAAGGAAATAATGAAGATTAGAGTGGGTATAAATAGCAAAGCAACAGATACAATCAGTAAAACTACAAGTTGGGTCTTTAAAAAGACCAATGACAAACATGCAGCAAGATTCACAAAGAAAACAAACCAAAGAGACACAAATAACTGGAATCAGAAATAAAAATAGAGACATGGCTACCAACCTTAAAGAAATAAAAAAGAATTACAGGTCAATGAAACATTGTTTACCAGCATATTAGATAGCCTAGATAAAGTGAAAAATTTCCTAAGGATACACACACTAAGACTCAATAAAGAAAATAAAATGAGGATCTGAAGATACCTACTATAAATAAAAAGATAGCTATGGTTTGAATGTGTGGGTCCCTCTAAAATTTGTACGTTAAAACCTAATCACCAAGGTGATGTTTTAGAAGGTGGGGCCTTGGGAGGTAATTAGGTTGTAATCATATTCACAAGGCAGTTTGTGCCTTGATCAAAGAGGCTGTAGAGAGCTGCTTCCCTCTAAGGTCCTCTGTCACCTAGTCACAAAGCTTCTGCTCTTTCTGCAATGTGAGGATGCTGCAAAGAAGATACCAACTATGAGGAACTAGCCATCGCCAGACACCAAATCTTCTGGCTCCATGATCTTGGACTTCTCAGGCTCCAGAACTGTGAGAAATAAATTTTCTAATGTTTATAAACAGGATAAGATACTTTGTTATAACAGTCTAAATGGACAGAGATGGAGGTTCAATCAGGAGTTCTAAAAAAGAGAAAAGAAAAAATTCCCCCAAAAGGAAAAATCAGTATGAGATGGCTAATACTAATCCTTCTCTAACTCTTCCTAAGCATAGAAGAGGGGGCAACACTTTCTAATTCATTCTACAAGCCCACAATTACCTGGAATTAAAGCCATCTAAATATTTCACAAAAAGAGAAAATTACAGAAAAATATCCCTCATAAACACAGAAGCAAAAATTCTCAACAAAATCCTATCAGGCCAAACCTAACAGCACACTGAAAGGATTATATAGTATGACCAAGTGGGGTTCACCCCAGGAAAGCATGGATTATTTAAAATAAGCAAATATTTATTACTTATATTTAGCAATACATTCTCAAATGTAACACCAAAAGCATGCGTAAAAAGCAGAAAAAATACATAAATTGGACATCATCAAAACTGAAAAATCTTGTACACCAAAGACATTATCAATAAAGTGAAATGATACCTACATTAATATAACATTGGTGGAACAAAGACAAAACCACACAGTCATCTCCATTAGTGCAGAAAAGACATCTAACAAATCTGAACACTCTTTCATGATAAAAACAACTTGGTACTGGCACAAAATGTGACACACAGACAATGGAGTAGAACTGAGAATCCAGGAAAAACAAAACAAACAAACAAACAACCTATACACACGTGGCCAAAGGGAAAAGAATAGTCTCTTTGACAAATGGTGCTACAACCAGATATCCATGTGGAAAAATAATGAAATATTTGTATACCTCACACCATACATTTGAGTTAATACAAAAATTAACTCAAAATAGATTAGTGACTTAAATATAAGAGTGAAAACTATAGCAGTCTTAGAAAAAATAGGGATGGAACTTCATGAACTTATATTTAGCAATAAATTCTCAGATGTGATACCAAAAGCATGAGGAAAAAACATTCTGGGTTTTATTTTTTTATTTTTATTTTTTTGTGGTTTCTATTTCTCTGTTGAACTTCTTTTGTACATTGTTTTCCTGATTTCGTTTAGGTGTTTATCTGTATTCTCTTATAGCTCATTGAGCTTCTTCAAGAAAATTATTTTTGATTCTTTGGCAGACAGTTCATAAATTCTCATTTCTTTAGTGTCAGATACTGGTGCTTTAATTTTTTCTTTTGGTATTGTCATGTTTCCCTGATTGTTCATGATTCTTGTGGCTGTGTGTAGTGCCTGAACATTTGAATAAATAGGGATACATTCTAGTGTTTGCAGACTGATTTTGACAAGGTAAACCCTTCACCCATCGGCCATCCAGAAATTCTGAACAGGCCATCTGATGTGGTCTGTAGGCAGTCTTGCTGCTGGAGTCCTTGCTCAGGCTGGCTGTGTGCCTGGGTCAGCCAGTGGGCAGGCTTATTACCTAGGTCTGTGGGATTGGACCTAGAGCTTGGATCCACTGGGCTGGACCAAGAGTTTGGGTCTGCTGGGATGGGTATGAATCCTAAGTCCAACATGGCTAGCCTGGTGCCAGGATCCTCTGAAGTGGACCTGTGGACTAAGTCCATCAAAGCAGGTCTGAATTCCAGGTCTATAAAGGTGTGTCTGGAGCTCACAGCAATGGTTGTTGACCTGGCATGGGGCTAAGCCTGAACCTGTTCCTGGTTTCATAGGGGGTGCTCCTGAAGCCTCATTCCATAGGGCCTGGCCTAGCACCAAAGTGTACTGGGGGTGATCTTGGATCCTAGGGACACTGGATCCTGGGGCCACGGGGACTGGCCTTACACTTAGGCAAGCTTCATGCTGGGGCAGGCCAGGGGCCTGGGTTTGTGGATGCTGGCTTGGTTCTTGGAGTCACATGTATGATTGAGAGCCTGATGCCACAGGATCTGGCCTGGCAGCTCAGTTTGTAGGGTAAGGCCAGGTTCCTGAGTCTGGGGAGGCCAGCCTGGACCCTGGGTCCACAGTGGTGGTCCTGAGTCTAGGTCCATGGAAGCTGAGCCCATTAGTGCCAGCCAAGTGCTTGAGACCACAGGTGTTGTCTGGGTTCTGGTAAGAGGCTGGAGGCTGGGTCTGTGGGTGCTGGCTTGGAATTTGGGGCTGCAGGGGCTGTTCTGGCACTGGTGCTGGCCTGAAGCCTAGTGCTATGTGGGTTGGCCTCAGCTCCGGGCCAGTCTGGCACTGTGGGTCAACCAAAACCCTGAGTTCATGGCAACTGGCCTAGAGCCTAGAACTGCAGGGGTTGCACCTGACATTTGGTGGGCCCGAAACCTATGTCCAAGAGCACTGGGCTGGGAGCTGAGTCTATACCTGTCAGCATGGTGCCTGGGATGTCACCATGGGGGTCTGAATGGAGCTGGGATCTTTGGGTGTTGATCTGGCACTGCGGTGTTCCTAGAGGCTGAATTTTCAAAAGTCAGCCTGATGGTTAAGACTACAAGTATCAGCCGTATGAAAGTTGCCAGGATCCAAATGGAGCCAGTATGTGAACACCTTATAAGTGGAGCTGGGGAAGGCCCTGGAAGGAGGGATTTACCCACATGTGCCCAATAACAGGAACTATCAAAGAAGACTGAAAAAACTACAGCCTTGCCCCAATGCCCCGTAACCTTGTACTGAAAGTGTTCCTGCAAGAACATCTGTCCAGCATTTGCCCATGTAACCTTGAACTGATGCCACCTTTGTTATTGATTCTTGTGGCCAAACATAGTAGAATCAAAACAACTCATGTAAGCCTCCTGGTTTCGCCTTTAGAAACTTCCCTTTACCTTGACCGCTTTAAACAAGCACATAGCTTACTACGGCACACGTATTCTCATTGCAGTGTTACTACCGAATAAATATCATTTTCCAAGGTAAAGACTGGAGCTTACTTTGCTCTCCTTCCCCCACACAGAAGGTATTTCTCACCACACTGTGCTGCCTGGAGTTAGGGGTAGGAGTGACATAGGTAATGGGACACTGTCTTTCTTACTCACTTCAATGTGTCTTTTCTTATTTCTGTGTTATACTCAGGTGCTATAATCACTCACCTGGCTTCCTTAGCTCTTGCCCAAGGTATTTTTGCCTGTGAATAGTTGTTCAAATTGATGTTTCTGGGAGGGAACAAGTGCTGGAAAGTCTTATTCTACCATCTGGCTGACATCACTCTCCCACAATTGCCTTTTGCATTGTTTTGGTCGTGCTCGTGAGGCCAGGATCCGTTTGCTCAATGAATCGCTACATTGCCATCATTACCTTCCCGAACCGTCACTATGCCAGATATGGTAACCCATCCACCATCACAGACTGAGTACAAACTGAAAGATTACATTTTCCTAATGCACAGGCTATCACTATAATTATTCAAATTAAAACAAGGAAACAGGATTGTGAAAAAAGTAGAGCAGAATTTCAGAGACTGTGGCAAAATATAAAAGGATCCAATCTACATACAATCCAATTTGCAAAATGAGGAAGAGAGGAAATAAGGTAGGGAAAATATATGAAAAGAAAATATTTAAGAGTTTTAAAAAATGGTTAAAGATTATAAACGCAGAGACACAGCAAACTTCTCAAATTCTGAGAATGAACACCATAAAGAAATTACACATATGGGCACGTCGTGATCAAACTCTGATAAACAAAGATAAAGAGAAATCATTTAAAACAAACAGACAAAAAATATTCTGCAGAACAATAGTAAGAATGATGTTAGAAGTAATAGAAGTCAGAATTCAAATTTTTTTAGAAGCAGTGGAAGGCAATAAGCACTGGAATGAAATGTTTAAGATATTGAAATAAAAACTGTCAAAACAGAATTTATGCCCATCAAAAATGTACTTCAAAAATGAAGATGAGAATAGAAAATAATATAAACTAAAAGCAGAGAGAATTTATCTGTATAAGACTTTTAAAAATTCATATTTAAATTATTTAAGTAAACCAAATATTAACACATTTTGTGAGATACACACATAACACACAGACACGCAATCTCTGACACCATGGAATAGTATTCAACACTAAAAGAAAATAACTCACCAAGTCATGAAAAGACTTGAAGGAACCTTAAATTTCTAAGTGAAAGAAGCCAAACAGAAAAGGGTTCGCACTGATGATTCCAACTATACATTCTGGAAAAGGCAAAACTATGGAAACGGTAAAAAATACCAGTGGTTGCCAAGGGTTAGATAAGTGGGACATAGAGCAAGGAAATTATTTTTATTGATATTACAATTGTAGACATACGTCATTACAAGCTTCTCAAAATTCACAGAATGTACAACACAAAGAGTGAACCCTAATGTGAGCTGTGGGTTTGGTTATAATGACATGTCAATGTTGGTTCATAGAGTGTAACAAATGTGCCATATGGGCATAGGATGTTGACGGTGGGGTAGGCTGTGTTTGCAGAGGTAAGGCTATGTTGCAAACTGTATTTTCCACTGGATTTTTTCTGTGAACCTAAAACAGCCCTAAGCACATTATACATTTATGTATATATGTAAAATGTATGGTTATAAAATAATTATACTAAATGCATCTTACTGCAATGTTCTTACTTTGTTCATGATGTGGTATGCAGAATACAATATGTTGAAGATGTATAATATAATCTCTAATTACTAAAAAAACAAAAGAACAAGGGTTATATTTAAAAATTAAAGGGAATAGATGAAATGGAATTTAAAGTGGCTTCAATTATTGGAAGAAGGTAAGAAAGTAAAAACAAAAGACCCCCAAAAAAAACCTGATAGGAAAAAAATAAGAAACTGCTATTAATAGTAGGTGAGAAACATAAATTTAACATAAAAAAATCTATATGCTGTTCACATACACACACGCACACACACACATACACAAACACACACACTTTAAGGACATTCTTTTAAAGTAAAAGAATTTTTAAAAATATCCCAGGCAAATTCTAACCATAGGAAAAGAAAAAACCTGGCTATGGAAGTTTGAGACAAAATAAACTTAATTACAAGGAGTTAATATAGGTAAATAATAAAAATTAAGAAGATAAAATATTCCTAAATGAGTATGTACAATATAACATCTTCAAAATACCAGAATTAAAAATTGATATAACCCTATAGTAGAAAAATCTACTATCTTACTTGGATATATTGAAAGAATAAATAAACAAAATAATTAATAAGGATATAAAATATTTTAAACTCTATTATCCAACTTGACCATATAAGGATGTCAACCCACATCTAAAGATACAACCCACAACTAAACACTCCACATTCTTTTAAAGTTTACCTAGAATATTCACTATAATGGACAATCTAACAAGTAGTGAATCTTCTCTTAGTGAATTTCAATAACTTGAAATCATTCAGAATATAATCTCTGACCACAATAGAATTAAGTTAAATATCAATAAGAAAAAAGCAATTAGAACAATCAAATACGTGGAATTTAAATAACATACCACTAAGCACTCAGGCAAAGAAGAAAGCATACTAATGAAAATAAAGTATATCAAAATAAAATATATAAAAATACAATGGTAATGAAGTTAAAGCAGGGAATAGATAGAAATTTATAGTTTCAAATGCATAATTTAGACATAAGAAAGGATTAAAAATGAATAACATAAACTTTCAATCTTAGAAGCTAGAACAAATTACAACCAAAGTGAAAAAACAAAGGATAGGGCCAGGCGCAGTGGCTCACGCCTGTAATCCTAGCACTCTGGGAGGCCGAGGCCAGTGGATAGCTCAAGGTCAGGAGTTCGAAATCAGCCTGAGCAAGAGCGAGACCCCGTCTCTACTGAAAAAATAGAAAGAAATTAGCTGAACAACTAAAAATATATAGAAAAAATTATCCGGGCATGGTGGTGCATGCCTGTAGTCCCAGCTACTCGGTAGGCTGAGGCAGGATGATCGCTTGAGCCCAGGAGTGTGAGGTTGCTGTGAGCTAGGCTGACGCCACGGCACTCTAGCCCGGGCAATAGAGTGAGACTCTGTCTCAAAAAAATAAATAAATAAATAAAATTTAAAATAAATAAATAAATAGAAAAGAATAGGAACACAAGAACAAAAATCAAAACAGAAAACAAACATATACTAGAAAAAATAAAGAAATCCAAAACTGAGTACTTTTAAAAGATAATAAAAACAATAAACTCCAAAAACTAATGACTTTGAATCAAGAAAAAAAATCACGAATTATCCATATTGAGAATGAAAAAACATCTACAGATGTTATAAACCTTAACATGATAATAGAGGAAATGAGGGTGTTTTGAACAAGTTTTACTAATAAATTCAACAACTGAGAAGAAATGGACAGATTTCTTAAGAAACAAAACTTTTTCAAACAAATGCACGGAGAAAGAATATCTAAATATTTTTAAAGAAATTGTACACTTAAAATGGAGTAAAGGCATGATATGTAAATTAAGAAGTATTCATTATGATGCTTTAGCATATAATCTTCCAGAGCTGTTTCAGTATATGTATAGATGTAATATAGAAGATAACAGTGTATATTCATAAAACTGGAATTATATGCTCAGTTGGGAACTACTTTTGTACTCAATGACCCATGTACATATTTTTATAACAATAAATATTTGGGATAAAAAGGGTTGGTTAACTTTAAAATTAACAAATAGTTTTCATTTCTTGAAATTGTTAAGTGCATAGTAGTTAGAATTTTACAAAATAATATACATTTTTAAGCATATCTCATTGAAGTTTCTTGAATGTGCCCTTATTAGATTACAGCTAAATTAATGTGGCCCTCCAAAATGAAAAGGTTGCCCACCCCTGACCTACCTCTTATAGATTTAGAACATGAAGGTCATATATAAATCTAGCTTTTGTTTAATTTCTAATTTAATAGCCTCCACAGTCATTTTTTTACTTGATATTAGTTTGGGATAATTTTATTTTGACTCATTTGGTGATTTGCTTAAGTTATTCATACTTCTTTCCTTCCTAAGATAGATGGAAACAAATGTAATACATTGTGATTAGGGCAGCAGAAGCACCTAAGAGCTATTGTGATAACTCTAAAAGGAACAGAAGATTAAATTTGGAAGAAAATGAATTGAAGGAAAGTGAAGGCATACAAATTTCTTCATGGGAGATGATATCTGAGCTTTGAAGAATATATAATTCTTCAAAACCAGGTATCAGAAAAACTGTACTAGTTAGTGCTCTTTTCTTCCTCCTCTTTCATACATCTGCCTCCAACATTAAACAAGCCACCATGTTTTATTTATTCTTCTTTCCAAATACATTCTCCTTTATCATTATTGTCAGTGTTTCTATTCAGTCCTTCTCCTATCTCTGGCCTAAACAGCCGTGACTGGTTCCTATCTGCTATTCCTGACATTAGCCCCCTGCCCAGTTTTACATTCTTCCCATCTTACAAGAGTTAATTTCTAAAATAAACATCTAACCTTTCCACATATTGCTTACAAAGGTAACAGGGTACTCTATAATTCATGTGATAAACTCCAAAATGATTTATATAGCACTAAAGCCTTCTCAAACATGACCTTAAAGAAGCTTCCAATTTGTTTCCAGTAACAAACTCTGTCCCACAAACACACTTCCATGCATAATTTCCCATATGCTCCTCACAATGATTCCAGTCTTTCTAGACTTCCATTTCTTTGCCTGGGCTCATGCTTAATCTCTGCCAATATGCCCTCCATAATAGCGCCATCTCTTGTAAGTTCCAGCTTGAATTCCATCTTACCTGAAAGGCTTTATTCAATAACATCACTACTTTCCCATCGTTTTAGAAGTAACAGCTTCGTAATCCGCATACCACAGTTTGTGTGTGTGTGTGTGTGTGTGTGTGTGTGTGTGTGTGAAAACATTCATCATAACATTTAGCACATCTTGTCTAAGTTTTTACAGACATCTTCTCCACTATGATGTGAACTCCTTCATGGTGAGAATCATATCTTGCCTTTCTTTGTATCCTCAACATCTGGTATATGAAAGAAGGAACGAAGAATATTCTGATATCTAAAGTTCCTAAATAGTTCCTTTACACTCTGTTGTACCTAAGATTCAAAACTATAATACTCCACTTTTATTTTGTAATATGTTTCTGGCAATTTATTTCTCTCTTTGTAGTTCTACATCGCAAGTGCACATAAATTTAAAAGAAAAAAAAGCTAATGCTTTCTAGTAATATGTGCTATTTCTTTCTCAATATAATCTAACCACCCTTTAGATAGATGATTTCTGATTATCCTTGAATAAATTCTCTTTTTAAATAGGTTAAAATTAGAATGGATTTCACCGTTTTTAATTGGCAATTTTTAAGACAGGCAGAGACGCAATTTAAATACTTCTGTTGCATATAACCCATACCTAATAGTCCCTTTTTCCCCTCAAAGTTAGTATTTCCATTATTCTCTAACAGGCAGTGAAAAAAAAAAGAAAAGTATAAAGTACTTGAGTTTTATAAGTGAAAAATAATGCTTTTGTGGATTTTGGGAGTGCTTTGCAAGTGCCTACTTTTATCTGGGGAATAATTTTAAAAGATAGAAAAATTAAACATAATCATTTGGAGATGCTTGGTTTTAGTGTTTAGAAAACTGAACTTCTACATATTCTGAAAATGACTTTTTAAAATCAAATTTGAATTCATTTCATCTCCACTTTTAAAGATGTCAACAAGACAAAAGCTTTTTTGTCCCTCTTCTTTAAAGAAGAGTATTTTTACTCTGGGTAACTAAAACAAATAGCAGAAGCATAGCAATTCAAATATCCTTTGTGGCTAGTTTTTTACAAAGAATAACATCTATTTGAGTTTTCTTTTTGGGAAGTGGAATTAAGTGTGTAAATGATAATCATTTTAAAAATTGGCATAAAAATTGATGATGTATATTATCACAATCCTTACTTCTACAATATCATAGGGGGAAAAAACTGTCCAACCTGGTATGAAGTTACTCAGATAGACTAAAGGATTTAGACACAATCTAAGAAAAGCTGAGAAGTATGTAGTGTCAAGAAAATCAAGCAACATTATATAAGAAAAATTTGAGATCTATTTGTGTTAAGTCAATGAAATGTTTTTATTCTGACAAAGTCTGCCCTATCCTTTAGATTGGCAAAATAATTGATTTTTCTTTGCCATAAAAATCATTTAAAGTTAAAAATAGAAACATTGATATTTCAGTGACTTGTTCCCATGTAACCTTCTTGGAGTCAAACAAGGTAAAGGAAAATATTATTATTCCCTACCTTATCTATACCATTGATATCACCAGAAATTTCTGTTCACATTGATTTTTCACTTTTGCTTAAAGTGTAGGCAGGAGGATTTCCCAGGTGTCTTAAAACCTGCCATCTTTTTCTCCATTATTTTGTGACTTCCTGAGTATTAAGTAGATGGAAAGACATCCAATGCTCACATTATTCTCAATGTATACTTGCAGGCTGGTACCCACACGGATCCCCAGGGAGTGTGCCAATGAGATGAAGAGTAGTTCATCTTCCTTAGCCACTCTGTCTGGGTGGGATAACTCCAGGTTCCAGTGCCAAAACAAACGGGAGAAAAATGCTGTTTCAGAAATATAGTGTGTTAAATAAAGTGGTAAACAACGAAGCTAAAAATGAAGATATTTTAAATAAAGTAGAAAATGAACTAAGTTTTAGCTCTCGAAACAGCGAGATGTGTCCTCTCAGAAACCCCAGTGTGATACAATGTTCAGTGGCCTATTGTTGATTATATTCCATTTTTCTGAGAGACAGACCCATGTCCTAAGGAAACAAGGCTCCACACTTGAGTGTCACAGCAATCAGACTGAAGGTACAATATGTTAAAAGGCTAGAATCCAGACAGTGAAGAGAGAGAATGGATATTCAAAGACTAGAAAAGAGTCCTTACTTCAGTAGGGCTCAAGCTTAATATGAGAAAGGAAAAGGAAGGACAAAAGAAACTGAAGAGTTCATCAGGAACCAAATCATGAAGAATCTTATCAGTCTTTCAGACCTTATGCTCAAGAACAATTGGAGTTTTAAATACAAAACACAGGCTCATATTTAAATTGTAGAGAGAACACTTCAGCTCCAGTGTGGAAAATGACTTGGCTTGAGCAAGACTGAGGGACAGAGATCCAGTATCAAGTTGTTGCAGTTATTTAGGGGACAGTTGATGACGACTTGATCTAAGGCAGTTTTTCAACCTCAGCACTACTGACATTTTGGACTTGATAATTCTTTGCTGGGGGAACTTGAACATTTAGCAGCACCTGTCACTGTCCCCTCTATTCACTAGATATCAGTATCACCCACCCTCCTCACCCCAATTTTTGACAACAAAAAAAAGTCTCCAGCCATTGTCAATGTCTCTTGGAAAACACTCCCGTTAGGAACACTGATCTGAGGTAGTGGCAAAGGGAATGGATAAAGGAGGGGAACTGGAGTAATATTTAAAAGATACTATTAATAGCAACAGGAAATTGATGATCTATTGGATGTACAGTTTGATGAAAAGGAATAAGATATTGCAACATAAATAAGAAAATGTTTTTTACTTTCTACGGGAATAATTAAGGTACTTAAGTAGAGAGGCAATGGTATCAGATTTATGTGCTTAAAATTAGTTGCAAAAGAAATATATATCTATATACACACATATACATGAACTAAGATGCTATTACAGTATTCCAATGGGAAATGAAGAGGGCCTCACCTAAACATATGACAGTTAAAATAGAAGGAAACGCAAGGAGAAAGGATTTGATGATCTACTGGAGGAATGAGTTAGATATAAATATCAAAGTCGACTCCAACTTCTCTAGTTAGAACTAGTAGATGAATTATGTCAACATTAACTATTTTAGAGAATACAAAAGGAGCAGCCCATTTGAAGAGTTAGGAATCAGAAAACATATTTCTCTTAGTTACCCATCATTAACAACATTCAGAAACACAATATAATTAGTTTCCTTTATATGGAGTGTGTAAGATTTTAAGAAAAAATAAGGGAAAAAATCAAAAGACAAACAAAACTTTAATATTTTATATTAAAAATGTGTTTTAATTTTGATGTTTTGGTACAGTGCATTTCCTTACCCAGTTAGGTTCAATAAGGATAAGCAACAAAAAAGATGTCTGAACAGATGGAGAGGAAGGAATTACAGAGTTAGAGCTGAGCGAAAGCATATGATTATTCTTTAGAGGGTGTTAGCAGAACCTGTCCTCATAACCTCACATAGGATGTTTCTGCTATTATATAATGTTGCTCTATCAAGTCCTTCTGAGGCACTTGAGCTTCAGTTTTTCCACTTCTAATGCAGGTACAAGATTTTGTTTGTCGAAATCCTACAATTTTGTTCCAATTCTCTATTTTCCCTCTAAGTACAAAAGGGAACTTAAGCTTTAAAAAAATCTACTATTATTAATATGATTAGGCTGGCAAAAATCAAATTAGCACCTTTTATGAAGCATAAAGCAAATTTGAAGTTTTAAGACTTTATTCTAATGGAAAGTAATTTTGGCAAATAGCTTCCAGTCTTTAAAGGATACTTTCATACCCATGAAGAATCTTATCAGTCTTTCAGACGTTAAGCTTAGGAATAATTGAAGTTTTCAAACAATGCTTTGAATAAAAATAGGGATATTTGAAAATATAGGGCTTATTATATAAACAGTTGGGAATACAATTTTAGCTTAAATTTTAGCATTAGTACTAATTCTCTAATTGTGTGTTATTTCAACCTATTGTCACAGTTCTGACAATGTATTAGAAATAGTCATTCTTTTATACTTAAGATGTAATGTTGAATATAAAATAGTCAGAAAAAGGATTATCTAGTATTATTTATGGCTAAAATTTTATGTACAGCCTTTTATATCTGTACTGATAGATAAGTATTTTCAAAACTGGGATAAACATATTTTTTGAACCTTATTACTTCATTATATTTGTTGGCCAATTTCCAGTAAAGAGGTTGGCATCATTTTAAGCCAGTAAATTCTATTCCATTTAGTGGATTACTGAAATTTAATCCATCCTTTAAGATTGACATGTAGAAGTTGTATCCAATATTCAGATATTATAAATGATGTCATATTGTTTCATAAATTATGGTTCATTTATTCAACAATTTTTTTTTTTTTTGGGAGACAGAGTCTCGCTCTACTGGTGGGGCTAGAGTGTCGTGGCATCAGCCTAGCTCACAGCAACCTCAAACTCCTGAGCTCAAGTGATCCTCCTGCCTCAGCCTCCCGAGTAGCTGGGACTACAGGCATGCACCACCATGCCCTGCTAATCTTTTCTATTTTTAGTAGAGACGGGGTCTCGCTCTCACTCAGGCTGGTCTTGAACTCCTGACCTCACCCTATCCTCCCGCCTTGGCCTCCCAGAGTGCTAGGATTACAGGTATGAGCCACTGCACCTGGTCAACAATTTATTATATTTCTGGAAGAAAATTCCTGGGTGAAATGGTATTCATATTTCGAAGATTTTTCTTAACATGGGAAAAAAATGTGTCACTTTGCTTTTATACTACCGGTGGATGACTTTGCCCATTTTCCTTCATCGTCTATAACAAAAGTCTGTTTCAGTTTTTTAAATTGTGGAAAAAATATTGACACTGTTCTGAATCTATTAAGAGCAGGCATGCACATTATGTCCCGTAGCCAGAAAACAAAATGAAACAAAGCACTCTCCACTAAGAGATAAACTATAAATAATTGGATTTAGTTATAGGTTCCAAACCTAAAAGTCTCAGCCATTTTCCATAAGTTGCTAGATCCTTAATGAAGCAACTTCATTCCTGGTTTTTGTTCAGCTCTTATCTGAAAATATGATATAAACTTTGTGGTTATGTAATGATGAATAAAAATTGCTTTATCACTATAACTAAACTAACTGCAAACCCAGCAATATTGATAATTCTGCTGGTTTTTTTTTCATTTAAATGACTTTTTGTTTATTTTTTTAATTGGCTGAGCAGTGCTTTTAAAGCCTTGACTTCTTTTCCATTTCTTTCAAAGTAAACTTCTTTTCTAAATGATGTTGTTTCTATATCTTTCTTTCACACATATTGCCCATTTCATAAGTTAAAAAAATGATTTTTAATTTTAAAACATTTACATATTAAATACTAAGTATTTCAATATACTTTCATACATTAATGCTACATTGGCATTTCCTCTTTGGGAATGTATATAGCTGTTCCTATTTTTATTAAAAGTGCCTTTTAAGTGATAACACCAGTTCCTCATTCATTATAAATGTTGCTATTTGTCACATATGATGCTAATTATTGTCAATATTTTATTGCGGCTTTTTCTGGCCAAGTCATTTAAAATTATTTTCGGTGAAATCTATCATTATACATTCTTGCATTATATTTTCTTGCATTAGAAAACCACTTTAATCCTAAAGTTAATTCATTAAATTTCTAAAATATTTATGATTTTGTTTTTAATATTTAAATATTAACTTATTTGGCTTTCAGCCTAAGGAGAAGTGGGTTCAAAAACCAGCTCTGTCCATTACTAGTTCAAGGTTTAAACAAGCTCAGTGATCTTTGAGCCTCACTTTTTTACTTTTGTAAGGAGGTTGATAATATCAAGCTTATTCAGTATTCATAGGAATTAAATTAGATAATGTATGTAAATGGTTTAACAGACCTCCTGCTGATAGTAAATAATAAATGACAAAAAGGAAGATATATGGATTTATATATAACGAGACGTTTTAATATATTATTTAACAAAGACTTATTTAAGGTAGAAGTTTAATTATTTGGACATTCAAGAGCCATTTAATGTCAAAACACAAATGAACATAGGTTTGAAAGTAATTTCATTAAAATGTCTTCAATTATATTTGAAAGAAGGTGAAAAGTTAAGCAGTGGTCCTGAATACTGGACATAGAGAGAACATTTCTGTTCATGAAAATTACTTTGGTCTTTGGAGTTTTAATCTTTGTTTTCTCACTTTTTCTAATGGGATGATGAAATAAATAATGAATGATTAATAGCGATGGCAGATCAACAAGCTAAGATAAACACAAAAATGATATAAGACAGGGTGTTCCTGTTCAAAATCCTTCCAGTAGTTTCAGATTTAGATTACTTTTAGGCATCCAGGCATCTGAGCTATCACCACGAATATCTAAATTGCTTTCTCATGGGTTGTACAAAGCACTCTCTTTACTTTATCTACTCATTTTAGATGGCACCTCATTGAATTTCTCCTAGCCAATTTACTTTCTGCAAAGCTCACATTTCTCTTACAATAGAAAAATTTCTTTAGCTCTACTCTTTTAACTTTAGCTTAATAGCATGGGGGCTCTCTTTAAGTTTCACTGTCAGCAGAACAGCACAAATTTAACATTTATGTCATCCACTTTTACTAAATAGTAGAGGAGAAAGTGTTATGCCAAGGGCAAAGCGGGTATTAATTTTCTCTATCGTTTGTACAATTACTTGAATGCATCCCCAAAGAAAACTAATATATTGATCAAACCTAATTAGCTTCAATTTACATAAAACCATAACATGAGATGCTTGTATGCTGCAGAAGAATAGGTTTAAGTGGAAATAAGCCACAGGGGTTTAGAATACTCATCTGGCCCACAAAGTATCTAAAGTATGATAAGAGTAAGATGAGATAAAATCCTAATTTATCAGAAGAAGTATAAATAGTCATGTTTAGTTTTTTAAAAAATAGAATAAAAGAAAGAAGTCAAAAAATTCACCAATATGCCATCATCCAAAAATAAAAATGTAAGAATAATATTCTGGCAAATCTACTTCCAGACTTACCCATCACACACACACATACACGCACACAAACACAAACACGCATACTCAAACGCACAAACACACATGCAAGTTTCATTCCACTCAGTTTATAATCTTCTTTTTTTCATTTCACATTAAATTATCAAGATGTTTTCTTATCATTTCTTCATTTAATAAACATTTTTAAGCAAATACCATTTGCCACAGCAGTATGCATATATTCTAAACATATTATAAAACAATTATTACTGTTCCCTTATGGGGCTTACATTTTGATAGAGAAGACAATGAACAAATGAAAAAATAGCTAATATATATATTTGTGTTTATAGATATAAATATGAACACAATTATAAAGAACAAAAAATGAATAAAAGATGATAATCAATAACTGAATGGGATAGCTACTAATATAAGGTAGTTAAAGATGGTGTCCCACAGGTGACATTTGTGCTGGGCTTTGGAAGATACAGAAACAGAAATGTTTATATGGGTATCACACAGAAGTACTCTAAAAATAAGGAAGCAAGCATGAGGACCCTTGATCGCAAAGTCTTTCTTTTAGAAGAACAATCTAAAAATGCCAATTCTGGAGTCTAGCAAGAAAGGAGAAGAAAGAAGAGGTTGTAGAGATAGATAGAAATCAATCATTCAGGGATTTATTTTTTAGCATTCTAACAAGATTGAAGCACTTGAATTTGGGTTAATTTTGGACTCTTTTTGGCCAATAGGATATAGTAGAGGTGATGCTGCACCTGTTCCAGATCTAAACCCTTAAAAAAAGAAAAGAAAACCTATCACTACAATTTTTATTCATGAATCTCGTTGTCATATAAGAAGTTCTACTGCCCAGAGAGCACCATGCTGTGAGGAAGTTCAAGCTAATTACACCAAGAGGCCCTCTATTACGGAAGAATACTGAAGCACTGGATGTGAGAGTGAAGTCATTATGACAGTCCCACCCAGCTCAGCCACCAGCTTAATGCAGGCTATTGAGAGGCCTCAGCTGACAACAAATAAAACATAACCACTTAGCCAATCCCTGATCAAATTCCTGACAAACCAGATTATGAAAGTAATGAAACCATTGTTTTATACCATGAAGTATGGGGATGGTTGGTTACACAGCAATAATTAAAAGAAGTAGTAAACATATGGTATAATATAGCATAAAATAAAATGATAGGATGTGATATAATTTCAGTTAGTGAGATTGTTGACCTTTCCTAAGTAAATATCTTTGATGGCATTTCCCAGGTTATAAACACAATATTGAATCATAAAATACATTGACCACTGAGTGAAGTTAACTGACGTAGCCCTATTCTCACTGGTGAGAAAGTAATTATTGTTGACAGTTTCCTATTAATAGGTCTTTTCAACTACTAAACTTTAGATGTATTTGAACATTCACTATTATGTTGTCAATCTGAAAACTTTAGAGAAAGTTTTGAAGATTTTTTGAAATTGTCCTCGTTAACTCATAAAAGAGAACTATTAATAAATAAGTACGTCTTTGGAATGTGGAATGGTGTATGTAATACTATACTCTCTGATGGAATACAGACTATTATGCTTTTTTTCTGTAGGACTGTTTTTTGAGAATAATATGAAAGCTAATTGCAACTGGGATTTTCCATACTATTCACCAGTTATATGTTCTTGGTACCTGGTAACAGTGACTATAAATATTTTTTTTCAAATCTATGTGCTTTCTTAAGGACCTTCTTTCAGATACCCATTTTATAAAAACATCACAAATGAACAATAACCAAATAAAAAATAACTACAAAAATATATTGGTTTTTTTTTGTTCCGATTTTTAAACTTTCTTATTTTTAATCAAGGTTGACATGTACCCAAGGATAACTGACACATGTTAAATGTATCCTGAATTTACATTACTAATATTTTCTATTAAATTCTGTTACTAAATTTTGCACTGTTTTTTGCTAGCCAATTTATTTAACATAATAAATAAAGATATACAATATAAAATAATCATTGAAGCTTTTATTTTAGGAAAAAATGATTAAAAAGTTAAAATCACCATTGTTAAGATGAAGAGTAGGGAATTTATAAAACTAAGACATATTCATAATTGAAATTTTGTGCAATATGAAGAAAATTATTTCCCCATTTAATGTATTTTTATTAATGCTTTATTTGAATAGCTATTAATTTTAATTGCATTAGTTTCATTTTATTATTACTCACTCTTATTTTTATTCAGACCTGTCTAGCACTACCCTAGGAGTTATCAAAATATATTCTGCTTCTATCCCATTTTTATCCAAGACTAAGGTTTACTAACATCAGAAATACAAAATATTAATCTCTTGGGTGTACAAATGACCAGCATGTTCTTGAGCTGACAAGATTCTCTTTCACTATATACATTTGAAATTGTTGAAATCTCTCTTTGTAAGCTCAGTTTCCCAGGAGAGGAAGACCTATTCCTCCTGTGATTACGTTTATCTCCCCAGCCTGTGAAATCTATATCCACTCTCAAGGGATCCTCAAATATTTGACAAAGTGTCTTCTCTGCCCCAGGACCTTTGGTTGTTCCATGAAAGCCATTCTCTTTATCATGCATGGTTCTGTTATAACACTATAGATAGCACTTGTCAATTCAGATGCTAGATTTTTATCAGAAATACACCATTTGCATTTAAATTATATAAAAGTTACAGCAGAAAAAATAAGTTCATATAACCAAGTTTTTCCAAATATATATTAAAATTTTACTGATACAAGTATAAGATTTTAAATTTAAATTTAAGTTAATAATAATTATATAAAATTAGAAATTCTGTTCTTCATACACCAGTAATAATATTAGTACTCAATAGCTACATGTAGCAAGTGGCTACTGGATGTTGTACTGACAACAAGGCAGATGTAGACACTGGGATTCATGGCCCCATTTTCTTAAGTCATGTTTATATTTCACTTGTAAATCAATTGTTCTAAACTTTATGAAACATAATAATCATAAAGGGTACTTATTTCAAATGCATTTTCCCAGGACACCACATCACCCACTTCATTCTGATTCAGTGGATCGGTGGTTGGATTAGGTAATTATGATGCAGGCGTCCACAAAACCTCAATTTGAGAAAGCAATGGTGATGCCGGAAGTTAAAGAGGGCAGGAGTGGGGTGAAGAGGGGTGACTAACGTGCCTTAATGCCTGGAGCTCACCTGGGTGTCTCACATCCCAAATTGTACTGACTTAAGGTAATACTTTGGCCCTAAAACCATACTCCTAGGCAAAAAAGAAAAACTAAAGAAATAAATCTCAAAAGGAAACCATATCGTGAGCAAAGAAGTTAACACTGTCCTTTAATTTGGCCCATCTCTAATGCAAACGTATTAGTAAAGAGGAACCTTGAGCTCCACCTAGTGTTTGGAGTGTGCTGTTACCACTGTTCTTGCTTTTATCCCTGTTTCAGTTGCTTCATTATTTCATTTTCAAAAAGTTGCCATTTTTCAGCTTGTCCCTGAATACAGAACAGAGCTTCTTCCTTAGCCTATGTTCTTCGTATTTTATATCCAAATCATAGGAGACCTCATTTCATCCAAAACTTCTGCTACCACTTGTATCTCTTTGGATTCACATATCTACATTTTATTATTGTCATCAACCTGTGAGTGATGCATAGGCAGCTCTAACCCAGTGTCTAAAATGGAACTTATAATTTTTACTTCCATATATTCTTAATTTTCCTTCTTTATTTTCTGTCTTGCTAAATGCATTATTATCCACATAGTTAAGTACTTGTCCTTGATAATTCTTCCTTCTCATTTTTTCTGCTCATCAAAACCTAGTATTTTATTTGCTTAATACATCTTTTTTTCTTTATTGAAGTGTAATTTACATATCATGTTTTTACTCCATTTTAAGTGTACAATTAAATGATTATTAGTAAATTTACCAAGTTGTACAGCTATTCACACAAATCAGTTTTAGAGGATTTCCTACCCCCTATTGAGACCCCTAATACCCATCCCCAAATACTTTTCAAGCATGCCCCTCCCCTTCACAGTGCTCACCACATGTCTCAGATGTGGGTCTACCCTCACCCCCCAAATCCCTAGTGAACACTACCACCATTTGAGCACCATAGTGTTAATCAGTCAATACCAATTTGATGGCGAGTACAAGTGGGGCCCATTCTTCGGGTCTTGTGTCACCTCACTTTGAATAATGGGCTTAAGGTAACCCAGGATAATATAAGCAGTGCTAGCTCACTGTCGTTTCTTAAAATTGAGTAATATTCCATTGTAAATAAATACCAAATTTTAATAATCCACTCATGAATTGACAGGCTCTTGGGTTGTTTCCACTACCTTGCAATAGTGAATTGTGCTGCCATAAACATTTGGGTGC
>CAUYRT010028917.1:0-18501 GCA_963574885.1 Lepilemur ruficaudatus
GGGAGGCTGAGGCAGAAGGATTGCTTGAGCCCAGGAGTTTGAGGTTGCTGTGAGCCAGGCTGACGCCACAGCACTCTAGCCTGGGCAACACAGTGAGACTCTGTCTTAAAAAATAAATAAATAAATAAATAAATAAATAAAAATAAAGTATACCATTCAAAGATTTTTAGTATATTCACAGAGTTGTGCAACCTTCACCACTGTCTAATTTCAGAATATTTTCATCATCGCAACCATTCCTTGTCCCTTGGCAACCTCTACTGTCTGTCTCTACAGATTTGCCTATTCCAGACATTTCGTATAAATGGGATTACACAACTTGGCGTTTTTTTTTCACTTAGCATGTTTTCAAAGTCAACCATGTTGTGGCATGATTGATTCATTTTTGTGGCTAAATAATATTCTACTGTACAGATATACCACATTTAAAATTCATTCATCAACTGATAAACACTGGGGTTGTTTCCATTTTTGACTATTATGAATAATGCTATGAGCGTACACACTTTTGTATAGACATATGGTTTCAATTTTTCTGGGTATATACCTAGGAGGATTGCTGAGTCATACATTAACTCTGTTTAATATTTTCATGAACTATGAAAATGCTTGCTAAAACAGCCATATCATTCCCCCAAGCAATGTAGGAAGATTCTAATTTCTCCACATCCTTATCAACACTTGTTACTGTCTGTCTTACTTTAGTCATTTTAGTAAATATAAAGTTTTTTTTTTTTTTTTTTGAGACAGAGTCTCACTCTGTTGCCCGGGCTAGAGTGCTGTGGTATCAGCCTAGCTCACAGCAACCTCAAACTCCTGGGCTCAAGCAATCCTCCTGCCTCAGCCTCCCAGGTAGCTGGGACTACAGGCAGGTGCCACCACACCCAGCTAATTTTTTCTATTTTTAGTCATTTGGCTAATTTCTTTCTATTTATAATAGAGATGGGGTCTTGCTCTTGCTCAGGCTGGTCTTGAACTCCTGAGTGCAGGGGCTCATGACTGTAACTCCAGCACTTTGGGAGGCTGAAATAGGAAGATTGCTTGAGGCCAGGAGTTCAAGACCAGCCTGGGAAACATAGTGAGACCCCTGTCTCTGTCAAAAAAAAAAATCCTGCAATGGCTTTCTGTTACTTTTATTTTTTTTTTCCTTTATTTTTTTTTTAAATTTTAATATAATTTGTCTTTTTTTTTTTGATGGAGCTGGGTACTTCATCAGGTGGAACTTTCTGTTACTTTTAAAAATAAAACCCAACTGTTCTTTGCCATGCTCAAAAGAGGATTTCATGCTCTGGTCCCTGACAACCACATCACCTTACACTCTCCCCTTCACTCTCCTTTCTGCTGCCAAACTTGGAAAAGCAGTCTATGGGCAGAGTCCTCTGTGATCCACCAGTAAGATTCACTTCTGGCTGTCTGCCGTCTTGAAAAGGTGCAGTCTCACTGATGTTCTTCCCTGCATCCCCTGGAGATGGGAGCTCCCCAAACTCAGTGGCTTGCAAGAATCTCCTGAAGTAGCTACTAAAAAGGAAAATTCGTGGGCCTTACTCTTTCTCTGGAAGCTTACCTGATTAATAGTTTGAAGAAAGTCATCCCCAATTATTAACAAAGCCTTCAGTGGAAGTTCCTCTGTGGGAGACAGACTTAAGGAGAACTACACGGGCCGAACATAGGAGATGGAGAAGGGAATCTCCAAAATCTTGCTCATTTCCCCAACTTTCAGACACTTCTGCAAGTTTAGGAACTACTGGCAAAGGGAACCTGAGGGTCTTTCCAGCAAGAAAAATGTGCCCTGAAAATACCACTGACCTATTGATAGTGTAGGATGGCAATGTACTGCCCTCCCCTGTCACCAGGCAGACAATTGGACAGCTCTGCAGGCAGGCGCTACCATTCCATTGGCTGGCATCGGAATGGAAACCATTTTACCTTCTAATCCCTGACCTCCATACTTGCAGAATCCTAGCTCCTGACCTAGAGGACAGAGGCTGCCAGCAGGGCCAGCTCTCAGCCAAGGCCCAAGTGGTTGGGCTGTGCAGAGTGCAGCCTGCGCTCACCTTGTGGAGGAGGTCCTCAAGACTGTGTGCCAGGACGCCCTTGCGCACACTCCGGTCCGCAGTGCTTACTCGGTAGGGCCGGGGCCTGGGGGCTTCCTGGTTGGGCTCTGACAGCAGCTGCTGGGTCACCACCGAGGTGCTCACTGCCACATGCCTAGGGGTGGTCCGAGCATCAGGATGAGCTGCCAGCAGCTCCCAGCCCCCACCCCACCAGCATAACCACTCCTCCACCCCTGCAGACTGGGCTCATCCTAGATCTCCTCCCATACCATCCACCAAAACTGCTCTAGATGGTCTTACTCAAAATCTTGCTAGAGCATCACAAACTTTGATGGGCATGTTAGTCACCTGGAGATCTTGTCCAAATGCAGATTCTGATTCAGTAGGTCTGGGTGAGGCCTGAGATTCTATATGACTAACAAGTTCCCAGGTGTTGATGCTGCCGGTTCTTGGACCATGGGGAGTAGCAAGGGGATAAAAGACCCACCCCATATTCCCCCAATTACCACCTCTCTTGGCCTCACCCTTCTCATCTGTAAAGTGGGAGGAAGTAGGGGAAGCCTGAAACCAATGTAAGGTATTTTTGAATCTGAGATACACGATATAGAACCAAAGAAGTAGAGAGAACCTGGATTTTGGAGTCAGGCAGGTCCAGGTCTGAATCTTGGCTCTGCTGTGGATTTGCTAGGTGACTAAGAGAACCCACTCTGTGCCTCAGTCTCCTCATCTGTTAAGTTAGTTTAATAATTTCTTTTTCTCAAAGTTGTTGTGAGGCTTAAATGGGGTCAGGAATGAAAGCACCAAGTACAGTGTCTACCTGTTTCTACCCAATGTATGGTGGTGGGTGAGGTGACAGCATCACCTTGGGGACTTGTTGAAAGTGAAAAGTCAGGTCCCATGCCTGACCTCCCGGATCACAATACACATTGGAACAAAATCCCCACATGACTTACATACCCACTGACATTAGAGGAGGTCTGGCCTACAGCTCATGGGCAGCTTCGCTTCCCTTCTGCCCTTGGGCTGTCCTCACCTGGACAGGGATTTGGGGTAGAGAAGGCTGAGGGACTTCATGGCGTATTCCATCCTCGTCAGCTGGACTAAATTGGACCTGGGAAGGAAGTAGAAACAGCTCGTCAGGGTGGGATGGGAGGGTCCCCTCTCGCTCATCACTGGACACAAGGCAACCCAACCCCCACCCAACAAGCCTGTACCCTGGTGTCCTACCCCAACTCACACATACCTCCTGAGCCCTCCTTCTCCTGCCCAGCGCCATGCATGCCAACTGTGACCAAACTGGAGACCCCCATCCCACCCCAGTGCTGAGGCTCAGCCCCACTCAGCAGCTGCTCCTCCCACCCCAGACCCACTCACTCCATGTTGCTCTGCCCCTGGCTCTGGCCACACTGAACAGGGATCCCAAGTCGGGGCTGAAGAGGCCCTGCCTGGTTCCTTCCTGTCCCTGGAGGCAGAGTCCACTTTGCGCTGGCAGAGGTTGAGTCATGCCACCTCACATTTCTGAGAACCATTATCTCACCTCTAGTCCAGAGACCTCACAAGCAGGCAGCCTGGCCTGAGCTAATTTCTCCCATGGGTCCTTGAGCAATCTGCACCCCTCCCTGAGACTTCCCACTGGCCAAGAGAATTTTCTGTGATGATGTTCTATGTTTGTACTCTCAATACCACAGCCACTAGGCCAAGTGGCTATTGAGCACCCGAAATGTGGCTAGTGTAACTAAGGAGCTGGACTTTTAATTTTATTGTTGTTGTTTTTTTTTTTGAGACAGGGTCTCAGTTTGTTGCCTGAGCTAGAATACAGTGGTGTCCTCATAGCTCACTGCAGCCTCATACTCCTGGGCTCAAGTGATCCTTCTGCCTCAGCCTCCTGAGTAGCTGGGACTACAGGCATGTGCCACCATGGCCGGCTAATTTTTTTCTATTTTTAGTAGAGATGGCGTTTCACTCTTGCTCAGGCTGGTCTTGAACTCCTGGCCTGAAGCAATCCTCTTGCCTTGGCCTCCCAAAGTGCTAGGAGTACAGGCATGAGCCACCGCACCTGACCTAATTATTTATTTATTTATGTATTTGTCTTGCTGGGTCTTGCTATGTTGCCCAGGCTGCTTTCAAATTCTTGGCCTCAAGCGATCCTCCCAATCTCAGCCTCCCAGAGTGCTGGGATTACAGGCATGAGCCACCACACCTGGCCAATTTTACTGAATTTTAACTAAATTAAATTTAAATAGTTACTCTGCCTTGTGGCTCCTGGCACCCATATTGGCAGCACAGGTCTAGGCAGATAGCCCTGGGCTCACCTACCACCACTTTTTCCCATAAACCTCTGTGCTCCAGCTCTTGAAGGCTCTAAGCCTTTGCACAGGTAGTTCCCTCCACCAGTGATGCCTTTCTCTGACCCAGGGCTAAACTTTTGCCGCCTTGAAGCCCGTTTCACAGGATTCCTCTCTTTGGAAAGTCTTCTTAGACAGCTCACAGAATTATTACCTCATCATCCTGTCCTAACTCGCTGAGTGTGCCTCAGTGTCTGTTTCTGCTCTAGCCCCCAGACCCCTGGGTGCCTGGCCCTGACGTGCTATCCCCGCTCCCATCCGCCAGCACAGAGAGGGCCTGGCACAGAGCAAGGGGCAGGAGGAGTGGGCAAGGAACAGAAACCCCTTCACCAGGCGGGTGAAGTCCCTCTCCTTCTAACAACCTGAGGGCTTTGTAGACCAGCCCCCGCAGAGGCAGAAAGCCTCTTTCCTGCTCAGCACTGCCTAAGCCTGCTTGCTTCGGCCTCGCTCTCTTCCTGCCCCTGGCAAAACTCGGCCAAGCCCCACTTGACCGGCTCTCCAGGAGCAAAAACCAACAAACTCCTTACCTCCCCTTCACAGCCTCCTCGAAACACTGCCCAGCTCAGTCCAGCTCTCCCTCCATTTTATTTCCAGCTCCCACGAAGCCCCTCCCCTGGCCTTCAGCCCCAGCTGGGGAAAAGAGCGCGGGAGTGAGTTTCGGCTCTCGCCACAGGAACTGCAAGCCGGCCTGACTTCCAGAAAAGGCCTGAAAGGAGGGAAGAAGGCATGTTTCGAAAGCTTTAGAAAAGGTTATGGCCCAGGACATGACAGCAGGCAGATGGGGTTGCGGTCCCAGCTCCACCGCGTGCCTTGTGCGTGGACCAGGCACCTTACTTCCGTGAGCCCGAGCATCTGTCACCCGCGTAACAGGATGGCGATTCCTGCTTTATAGGGCCGGGGTAAGGATTAGTGATAATAAAAGGAAAGGCTTTGCAATATAGACACTCAATAGATGAAAGTGACTATTGGTATTATTCATAATGTATTAAATAATAGCAGAGACTAAGACAAGCTGAAATGTGGAGTGGTTAAGAGTGTAAGATCTGGCTGGTCTGAGCGCAGCAGTGCTTGCTACTAATTGATCACAATCAGTTACAGATTTCTTTGTTCCTTTTCCACTCCCACTGCTTCACTTGACTAGCCCAAAAAGAAAAAGGAAAAGAAAAAAAAAGGAGGCCGGGCGTGGTGGCTCACGCCTGTAATCCTAGCATGCTGGGAGGCCGAGGCGGGTGGATCCTTTGAGCTCAGGAGTTTGAGACCAGCCTGAGCAACAGTGAGATCCCCGTCTCTACCAAAAACAGAAAAAATTAGCCAGGCATGGTGGCACATGCCTGTAGTCCCAGCTACTTGGGAGGCTGAGGCAGGAGGATCACTTGAGCCCAGGAGTTTGAGGTTGCTGTGAGCTAGGGTGACACCACAGCACTCTAGCCTGGGCAACAAGAGTGAGACTCCATCTCAAAAAAAGAGACAGGTTTCGGAAATCAGCTCACTACAAATTGTGACTGTAAACATTGCACTGTAAATGTTTTGTAGTTTTCCCCCAATAAAATTTTTGGAAAAATAAAATAAAAAAATAAAAAAGAGACAGGGACATGTCTGTTTCACTCTGTCCCCAGGTTATAGTATAGTACACTGGTACACAGTGGATGTTCAGTGGATGTTTTTTTCCTTTTTTTCAGATAATGTAACTTCCTTAAAGTTTTATTTTTTATTGTGGTAAAATGTACATAACATCAAATTTACCATCTTAATCCTTTTTAAGGGCACAGTTCAGTTGCCATTAAGCACATGCTTGTGGTTGTGCAACCAGCACCACCTTCTGTCTCCAAGACTTTCTCACACTCCCGAACTGAAACTTTGTGTCCATTCAACAGTAATTCCCCGGTCGCTGCCCCAGCCGCGCCAGCCCCTGCTGACCACCGTTCTACTCTGTCTCTACAGATAACACAACGTTTTATTTGACAATAATTTCTTTTTCTTTCATGGCCTTGACATTTTTGAAGAGTACAGTCCAGCTATCTTGTAGAATGTCCCTCGGTTTGGGTTTGTCTGTCATTTCTTCATAGTTAGATTCAAGTTAAGTATTTTTGGCAGAGAAACCACGGAAGCGATGCTGTGTCCCCAGCGCATCGGGAGGCACAGGGTGTCAGTTCGTGTCATTATGGGCCAGGTTAACTTTGACCACTTGGTGAAGGAGGTGGCACCAGGTTTCCTACCTGAAAAGTTACCGTTTTTTAAAAATTTTTTTAAAAAAATTTTTTAATATACTTACTTTTTTATTTCTTTTTTACCACACAAGCACTGGCTTCATACCCTTTTCTTTTTGCAACGGTTCGGTGACCTACGGGAGAAAGCTGATAAGCCGTATGAATGATGTGTGTTCCAAAGAGCAGTTTCCCCTTCTGTGAAGTGGGAACGGCGGTGTCTCAGGCTCATATCAGAGCTTAGGAAAGCGAGAGACTTCAAGCAGCCTTCCAGCGGACCGAAAAAAGCCGCCAACCCTGGGTACTCACTTCCGGCGCGCTGGCGGCGCGGGGCCGAGAAAGAACCAAGGGCGCATGCGCGCGGAGGAGCGACCACAGAGTCGGTCCTCCCGAGACCAGAGAAGCCGGAAGTGCTTCGCAGAGAGCTGCGCGGCTGTTGGGTGGCGGCGCCGGGGGGCCTGAATGGCGTTCCCTGGCGGCGTGGCGCTGTGGTAGCGGTCGCGAGTCCGCGCGAGGGGACCCGGGGTTCCGGGCGGTTACGATGGCATCTCGGGCAGGCCCGCGAGCGGCCGGCACCGACGGCAGCGACTTTCAGCACCGGGAGCGCGTCGCCGTGCACTACCAGATGAGGTATGGAGCTAGGCGGGAGAGACGACGGCCCGGCCGCAGGGTCTCTCTCCCCAGCCGGTCCCGCGCCCCTGGCAAGTCCCCTCCTCCGGTGACGGCGTCGGGCCTGTCTCCCGCCCCCGTCGCCCTCGCGAGCGTCACCCCTTCTTTCACTCGGTGCCCGGAGGGGGTCGAGCCCCGCGTGGGCTCTGGAGTCACGTCGGTGCTGGCCCCGCTCTGGCAGCGGGGAAACCTAATTTCTAATTGAGCCTCAGTTTCCTCATCTGCAGAGGGAGAAAACAGTCTACCTTTTAGGTTTTGGGGAAGAAGATAGCTTGAGGCCTACCACCTAATACATGGTAGCTGTTACATTTGGGGCTGTTCGCGGGGATGTGCAGGGTAAGAGGCAGCCTTTCCCCGGCTAAAACGGATTTTACAAACACGCCCATGTAAGGGGTATTTTTACGTTCGATTATTTGTTCGACAGATACTTCTTCAGCTTCTCCCCGTCCTGCATCGTGTAAGACACTGAGGCTGTGAAAGCAAAAGCAGACCTGGTCTTTGAGTGCATTGTTATACTTTCAATTAAAAAAATTTATTTAAAAAACGAAAACAAAAAGCAAAACTGTTTCCTGCCTTCATTGAGCTTGAGGTCTAGAGAGGACTGATCGTTTTTTTTTTTTTCTGCTTTTTCCACATTTTCTGTAACAAATATTTTAAAATAAAAATTTTAAAAGATTTTACTTCCATAAATCCATTGAACTCTCTCGGAATGTTCTTCATTCGCATCCTTCCGTCTATAGTTTTGAAGAATGACAAGCATTTTGGACCCTGACTTCATTCTCATCTTTAGGCCCCTACTTAAGAGAGCCTCACAACCCAAGAAGGTGTTTTCATGCCTGCCCAGAGCAGAAACATTGCTCTTGGGGGTATGGAGAGGATACATTTGGGAACTGAGAGAATTAGAAGAGTAAGAGAGATATGTGCTTCCTTCAGATGAAAAATCTAGCTGGAGAAGTAGCGGCAGCATGAGCTCCTTTCCACATTGCCAGTGCCTTTCTCCCTCCAGGCTGTACTCCTATGGTGCAAAGCCATCTTTCTAAACACCGAGTTACTCTTCTGCCTTTAAACTATCTCTTTCATAGTCTTTGTAACTTCGTATCCCTCTACTCCCCTTTCCCCACAATGTGTTCTTGCCACACTCAACCATTTGCTTCTTGAAACATAGATGCTTATGCCTTTTTGCCTGCATGCTATTGCCTCTGCACGGAATGCCCATCTTCACTCATCCCTCAGAGCCTAGCTCAGGTATCACTCGCCTCTAGATAGCCTTCTCTGACAATCCATCCCAAGCAGAATTGATTCCTTCTTCCTGTGATCCCATATATCTTGGAACATGTATTTACTAGAGCTGTTTCAGTTCCTTTTCTAATTATTTTTTTCCTCTGTTCTTGTGCCTAGCCTCTGGGCTATCTTATTCAAATTTGTTTCCCAGTGTGCAGTACAGTTGCTGTGCATATAGTTGGTGGTCAGAAAAATTTGAATGAAAGGTACTTCTCCCTCTGCTCTGCTCCACAGTGTGACCCTCAAGTATGAAATCAAGAAGCTGATCTACGTGCATCTGGTCATATGGCTGCTGCTGGTTGCCAAGATGAGTGTGGGACACCTGAGGCTCCTGTCGCATGATCAGGTGGCCATGCCCTATCAGTGGGAGTACCCATATTTGCTGAGCATTTTGCCCTCTCTCTTGGGCCTTCTGTCCTTCCCCCGCAACAACATTAGTTACCTGGTGCTTTCCATGATCAGCATGGGGCTCTTTTCCATTGCTCCTCTCATTTATGGCAGCATGGAGATGTTCCCTGCCGCACAGCAGCTCTACCGCCACGGCAAGGCCTACCGCTTCCTTTTTGGATTTTCTGCCGTCTCCGTCATGTACCTGGTGTTGGTGCTGGCAGTCCAAGTGCATGCCTGGCAATTGTACTACAGCAAGAAGCTCCTAGACTCTTGGTTCACCAGCACACAGGAGAAGAAGCGGAAATGAAGCCTGCCTGACGGACTGCTCTGCGCGGTGAAGCCTGGGCCTCCCATTGAACGAAGGGACAAGGATAGATGAGCTGTTGTAAAATCTCTTCTGGTGATTTTAGCAGCTGTGATGCTGACCAGGCCAGAGTTCTGGAAAGCCCCTCCTGTTGCCATCTGCTGAGGTGGCAAAACTATATTTGATATATTCCTGGTCGGTTAGAACTGGATGACCAACAGCTGTGAAACAAACTTCAGTTGGTTGAAATTGAGGCCCTTCGGGATTTTTCTTTAAGACTGAGCCTCATCCTTGCCTCCTCTTGGTCATTCTCCCCACTTTCATCCATCACCCCTTAGCTATCGAGACTGAAGGAAACAGGGAATAAATCAAATTTTATTTCAATCTGTAGGTCATGGGTCAGCAAACATTTGGAAAGCTGCTCCCCCTGCAGGCTGTGGTCTCTTCTGCAAAGCATTTTAATTCAAAAGAACCTCAATAAAGTTAAGACTGCCCTGTCTACCTTGTGCCTTGTGTTTGGGGCTGGCTTGAAAGAGTGTGAAAGGTGTGTTGTTTGAGTGGTCTTAGACACTAGGAGATAGGTAGAAGCTACCTGAGAAACCTGGCAGTGGCCATAAAGAAGTGGACTAGCCGTGGGGAACCTAAGCCACAGTTGCACCCTGCAGCTGATTGGCAAGAACTACCTTGGGCCAGACACTTAATCTCACCATGTATAAAATGGTCCATTCTCATCTATCTAGCTTGGGTTATGGGCTCTTTTAGTTGGATTTTCATGTTCATCAGTCAATGTTAGTGTCAGTTATGTATCTACTACTATATAATGGTATCGAAAAGAATTTTAAAGTATGTCTGTAGAGAGTTTACAATCTAGGCGAAACATGCTATACACGTGAAACAACCAATGAACAGAAATCCAATGGTAAGAAGTGATTAAACTAAAGGTCCTTCCTTTCACATCTAAAATTCTGACACAGTATTTATTGCATGAAAGATATATGTCCCTTTACACTTGATTTTATTGTCTTTGGATGATGCCCAGATCTGTAACTACAGAGCTCTGCACTCTCCAGAGTTGTAGTCATTCTTTTGTTCTATAAACCTGTGTATATACTTAGTCACACTTAGTACGGCATTAGATACTGGCAGTACTTCTAACTGCAAGATCTCTTCTGTTAGATGTTCTGATTATCAGCTCAAAATCAGTATGTTCTGGCTGGGCGAGGCAGGTCGTGCCTGTAATCCCAGCACTTTGGGAGGCTGAAGCAGAAGGATCACTTGAGCCCAGGAGTTTGAGGGTGCAGTGAACTATGATCCCACCACTGCACTACAGCCTGGGTGAGAGAGCGAGATCTTGTCTCTAAAAAAAATCAGTATGTGCCAAACTTTTTTTTTTTTTTTTTTTTTGAGTCAGAGTCTTACTCTGTTGCCTGGGCTAGAGTGCCATAGCGTCAGCCTGTCTCACAGCAACCTCAAACTCCTGAGCTCAAGCCATCCTTCTGCTTCAGCCTCCTGAGTAGCTGGGACTACAGGCATGAGCCACCATGCCCAGCTAATTTTTTCTGTATATTTTAGTTGGCCAATTAATTGCTTTCTATTTTTTTAGTAGAGATGGGGTCTCGCTCTTGCTCAGGCTGGTTTCGAACTCCTGAACTCAAACGATCCGTCCGCCTCAGCCTCCCAGAGTGCTAGGATTACAGACGTGAGCCACTGTGCCCGGCCAGTATGTCCCAAACTTAACTGCCTTTCTGCCTCATACCCATTCCTCTTCCTGCATTCCTGTGTTAAGTGAGTATACCAAGAGCACAGCTCTGGATCATCATCCATTCCATGACCATACCGTGTGCTGTTATTTTTGTAGCAACCTAAGTGTCCTAATCTCTTTTTGAGGTTTCCAAGGGGTCCCAATCCACCCATTCTGCATTATCTCCCAGTACTCCCTCTCATACCCTATCTTAGTCAACTCAGCCTCTCATGGATCCCCTTATTGGCTCCATGGATTCCCAGTATCCTTTGCATAGAAATTTCCCTCTTCTACTTTTACATTTCTTTATCACTTACCCTTTAAGACCCAGTTCATATGGTAATTCTGGAGCAGCCTTCCAGTTCCTGCAATTCAAGGAGTAAGAAGTTCTTTCTCTGAATTTTTATTTTACTGCTTTTATTGACAGAATTATTGCTTTGCATGTCATTTCCACACCACTTGCTCAGTACCTAGCACATAGCATGCATTCTAAATTTATTGAATGAAGTAATTTTAATTTTCCCTACTGTAAACTAAAGTCAGGATGTATTTCACAGATGATAGAACTAAAGTAGAGATAGAATTTGGAAAGCAGAGAGAGGCAGATGGAAACGTACAGATAATGGAGTTACCATGAGCACCAGGCACAGACTGCTAACTTTCAAAGAATTGGAATGCAAATAGTTTTAAAAAGGTTTAAGGCTGGATGTGGTGGCTCATGCCTGTAATCGTAGCACTTTGGGAGGCCAACATGGGAGGATTGCTTGACGCCAGGAGTTCAAGACCAGCCTGAGCAAGAGCAGGACCCCTGTCTCTACAAAATACAGAAAAATTGGCTGGGTGTGTTGGTCCATGCCTGTAGTTCCGGCTACTCAGAAGGCTGAGGCAGGAGGATCCACTGAGCCAAGGAGTTTGAGGTTGCAGTGAGCTATGATGAGGCCAATGCATTGTAGCCAGGGTAACAAAGGGAGCCCCTGTCTCAAAAAAACAAAACAAAACAAAAAAGTTTAGAATTTCTTTGGTTATTGGAATGGTACTTTATGGTCTTAGAGTACCTTCAAAGACCCATTGTAAAAATTACTGTCAACAATTTAAAAAGAACAAAAATCATGTGGTTTATGTTAGTTTCTGCTGTTGAGTTGTTGGGATTCTGCTTTTCTGGGCTTTTCCTATAATTTTTCCCTGCCTCGTGGTTGTAGTATTCCCGAAAGCAAATACGACCCCCATGTTGGATCTTGATGTAGTAGAAGGAACGCTGTATTTGGATCAGAAGACGGGGGTTCAAGTACCAATGCACCTGCTAATCACAGGACTAAGATCAACCCTATCTGTTTCACAGATTGCTTTGAAGATCAAATAAGGTAAAGTATTGTGAAAGTGCTCTGCGAACTCTGTATCACTGTATAAATGTGAAGAATGGTTATTGCTTCCTGATCTTCACAGGACTAAAATTTAGAGGCTGAAGAAACTGTTAGAGAGCACCTAGGCCATGGCATAGTGGAAAAGCTCTTCCACTCTTCCTAGACTGACCTAGGCTGGGATTCTAGCCAGGCATTTTACTTACTTTTGCCTTGGGCAAGATACTTGAGCCTTAGTTTTTGATCTGACACATGGGCATCCTGGTAGCTACCTCTCAGGGTTGATGTGAGGCTTAAATAAATAATGTGTATGAACAGTCTAGTATATAGTGGGGGATTAATAAATATCAAAATGCCATCTCTTGAGGAGCTGTGTTGGCTTCCTCTTTCAGATTGTGAGTCCTTTCCTCTTCTCTTAGCAATAATTTCTTGCCCCAGAATGCTGGAGCTTGATCACTTCTGGAAGACAAAAAGTAAAGAAGGGACAGCTGCCCACTCTTGGGTTACATTGATCTAATTGGTTGACGCTTCCTTCCCAGGGTGCCCTAATGGTGGGCATAGTTACTGCAACGGACCTTAGAGATTGGCCATTACAGGAAGATTCTAGAGCTGCTGCTCATGGACTGACAGAGTCCACACTGGTAAAGCTATGACAAGAAAAATGGCTGCCCAAGGCCCCCACTGTGTACTCTGTCCCTGAGTATGTGCAGAGGCCTGCGAGTACTCCTTGCAGCTCCTGCTGGGTCCCCAAGTAAAGGCTATTAGAGCACGAAGTCTCTCATTTGGTCAGTTCATTTAGATACAAACCACAGGCGAGACAGGCCTTAGCCACCTTCCAAGAGTACAGGGCCTCTGTGCTGAAGTCCTACAATACAGCATTGCTGCCTTTACTCCAGTTGGCCACCTCCTGTTCCAGCCACAGGGTTACTCCTCCCTTGTTGACATTTGCTGAACAATCCCCAGTATTCTAGAAGTCCAACCACTGATAACTCACTATCATAAGGCCTACTTTCTTCTTTCCAACCATTCCAATTTCTTTCTCTACGTTGTTAACCCTGCTAACTATATCACACTGCGAAATTTGGTACCTTCTGTGGACTACAGGGTCCAGAAACCTCTGACTTCTCACAGCTTTCCCCAAGCAGTGTGTTCTAGCAGAAAGAACCAGGAAGACATAGTGGCAGATCTCAGATGAGAAAAGTGAGGCTCCAAGAAGAATAAATAATTAGAGCTGAGATGTGAACCCAGGTCTTCTGGCCCATCCCCTTAGGATACCACTCCTGGGCCTCATATTTCTGAACCTCCACAGTGCTACAATACTTGGTACTCTCTGATTTATTGGCAAGCTGATTGGTAGACAAGGCAGCCCTTTTCCCCCACTGACTCCAGGGAAAGTACCTGCATGCCTTGTGGGAGTTTCCTCCAACACAGGTAGGAAGCATATGTTTGTGTACGTGTGTGTGAAAGAGAGAGACAGAGAGAGGGCATGTGTGCACAAGAGTACATATGAGCAGCACTCACAGGCTTCAGGCCAGCTCTGGAAGGGACATTTTTTATGCCTCACGGTGTCTTCTTGCAGGTAGGAAGCCTGGAGGGACAGGGGAGCAGGCAGAGAGGGTCAGAGGACTGGCTTTTCCTATCTCGCTCAGACCTGAAACTCATTCTGGCTTTCCCTTACTGTGATGTGAGCTGCCTGGGCTGGCAGGGCACTGAGGAGGGGAGCGGTGTGGGGTGTGGGTGAGGGTGGGGAGGGTCTCCAGCGTTCAGGACAGAGATCAGCGAGTGAGGGGCTGACTCCTCTTAGCTGAGTATGTTTGGACATGTCACCTGATTTTCCTGAGTGTTTCCCAGTCTGTAAAAAATGGGTAATAAGACTGACCTCAGGGTTGTAGTGCTAATAAAATGAGATGAAGCAGGCAAAGCGCACAGTCCAGGCACTGATAATAGGATTTCAGCAACTATTGACCCCACTCCCTCCCTTCCCCAGGGTGTGCTGGAATTCACCTGACCTTTTTTTTTTTTTAATCTTAAATCAGTTTGAAACCATTTCCACAGCAAATAAGTAAACCAGAAAGACAATTAATCAAATGCACACTTTCTTTTTTCTCCCTCTTTCATCCTCATCTTTATTCCTTTTCCTTTACTGTGTGCTCCTTTTTTCCCTTTCACTCTCCTTTCCTTCTTTTTTTCCTCCCTTCTTTCCTTCTCCTTCCTTGTCTCTATTGTTTTCTTGGCAAATTCTCCTACCATACCTTAACCAGGGCCGGGAGTAATTAACCAAATATTTTCACTGTCAGAGTCAGATCAAAGGATACAGATCACGGAGGAGGAGTGTCCTAGAATAGAACCGAGTTTCTCATTTCATGCCCCCAGGATCAGAAAGCTCTATTTTTGCAGATCTAAACCACTATGAGGTAGGAAGAATTTGGAGGAAGGCTCCCTAACCTATTCTTAGGGCCAGACCACCCTTGCCTCCCTTCAGATCTTACTGATGTGCTGCAGAGATGGGCTCCATGGCCAAAAGACAGTACTGTGTCAGGCAGATCCTTTTGGGGAGACCATAGGATAATAGAAGGAGAATTGAGTTGCAGTTGCAAGGGCCTAGCAGAAGTGGAGCTTCCTGGGCTACAGACTTTGACCTTGACCAAATCACTTTCCCTTCTGCTTCCTTATCTCTTTCTTTATGAAAGAAAAACAATAATTATCACTTACCTGTCTCACGAAGTGGTTACGAGGATCAAATATGAAAATACTTTGTGAAGTGTGAAACAGATAAACTACTTAGATGAAATATATCATAATTTACAGTTATTCAACTACAGAACACCTATTTCATGACATCCAATGCTAGGCACTGGAGAAACATAAAGAATAAGAAGGGGATTTTTATCTTTTAATAGACTCAAAAGCTAGAGTTATTTTTAGGATAACGGGTAGGATACGGCCTCCAGACAGTGAACCTGGAGACTTGAGCATAGAATTGAGCAAAAGAAGGCTGTGATCAGGCTACGGACAGGTGGTCTGGATAGAGTCTTGAGGGACAATAACAATCTCAAGATGTCTCAACCTGGTAGGTGTGCCCCAAACTTTCTTTCCACTGTGTGTGTCAATAAGGTAGGGCTGAAGCAGCTCAAATGCTCCATGAGGGGAGGAAGCTGTGGGATGATGGGGAGGGTTCCCACAAAGACGGAGCCTCGTCAGCCTTTCTCCAGCACCGGAAACCACAGGAAACCAGGTCAGTGCGTGGGGCCCACTCCCTCTGCTCCAGGGCTCAGCTGTGAGCTCTTGGGGCTTCCTGAGCGGGCTATACTGATCAGTGGGGTCTTGAAGCTGGAGGCCCCTTTGGCATGGAGCCCGTTGCCCAGAAGAGCTGGAACCGGCTAATGGCTAGAGAGAGCTTGGATATCGTCATGAGAGTCAACCAGGTGGGGAGTCAGGGTACAAAAAGAGGCATGTGAAGTTCATGTGCATCCTCTAGTGCCTTTTTTTTTTTTTTGGCCCAACTGTAAATGGTGCCTCAGTCACCTCTATATCTCCAGCAGCCAGCGCGGAGTAGAGCTCTGTTAATTCTCTAAGTGAGGGGATGAAGCACATGTCCATGGGAGATTCAAGTTCCAGAGTATGTTGATGGGCGGGTCAGATCTGCAGGGTGTTTCAGGGGTAGGAGGGGTTATTCAATGGGTGCAGTCCCCAACCTGGTGCTGGCCCCTTTCCTGTTACTTCTCTGCGGTAGCAGGAAACCCTTGTCTTTCAGGTAGAGGGGCAGAAGGGTTTTTGGGGGACAAGCCTCCCTCAGTCCCTCCACTTGGAGCGGAAGGAATGTGACCTGGCTGGCTGGTTAGGATCGAGGAGGAGCCTTAGGGCAGGGCGGGGCCAGGGCAGGCAGAGGCGAGGGCTCCCGCGCCCGGTGCTGCGTTCCCTGCTGCTGGGCAGGGAGACCTGCCACCCACCTTCAGGCTGTGCAGCCATGTTCTGGGCACCCTGATCGCACAGAAGCCCATGGGGCACCCCAGACTCAGACTCACAGCCCTGCTTCCGCCTCTCCTCCTGCTGCTCATTGGCCTCTCTGCCCCTGCTGGGAGTGGCTGTCCCCACCTGCCCTGCTGGAGAACCTGCTGTCTGCTGGCCTCTCACATGGTAAGGTGCTGCTGCCAGGTAGGGACGCCTGCCTGGCTCACACGGGCATAAAGCTCCCCACTCCCCTGCCTGCCTCTGCTACCAACCCAATCCCTGTGCTCTGGTGGCAGTCTCAGTGTGTCCTCTAATAGTCTCAGAGGGGTAGCCAAGGTCCTGTGCGCTGAGGGCCTGGCAGAGTGGAGCCGGGAAGAGCAGAGCCCGAGTGGATAAGCTGTTAGCTGTGGACAGCTAATCAGAATTAGCGATTTGAGGCAAAGACCCCAGGGAGAATGCTCCTTATGGAGGGCCATACTAACAATAACTCTCTCCTTTCTTTTCCCTGCTGGGCCCCGGGCCTTCAGGATGACAGTTTCACCGGTGAGTCTCATTTCCTGCCCCACTCCTCTCCCCCACACCTCCCTTTGTTCCAGAGCCACAGCAGCCTTTCCATGCTGACTTTTGGTTCCCAACCTGGGAGGTAGCACAGTACCAAGGAAAAAGTACAAGTTTGGAATTAGGGCAAGCCTGCATCTGCATTGCGAGTCTGCCACGGACTTCTGCCTGGCCTCAGACAGGGCACTTAACCCCTCCAACGGGCCCTCAGTTTTTGAGGAGCATAGTAGCATAGCAGAAATGATTGCACAATGAAGACAGTGTTGCTTATGACCTCTAGGGAGGATTAAATAAGAGACATGGATAAATCTCCAGACACTCGGTAAACATTGGTTCCTCCCCTTAACTGGTCGCTCACTGCTCTCGGTAATACAACAGTCATTCTTCATATATATTTTATGGTGTACTACACGCCACATTTCCCCACACATGACCTTACTTGACTTTTACAACAGCCCCACTTTATGAATGAAGAATCTGTCACTTAGAGAGGTCCTGTAACTTGCCCAAGGTCACACTTCCAGGGTGTAAGTGGCAGAGCTCAGCCTCACGTCCACCTTGTGTGAGGGGGGAAGGACCTCCTTAGACCCTATTGTTTGCTTTCCTTTCTGGTTTTCACAAGAAGTTCTGCCCATCTTCCTTGCCATACCCGGGTGGCCCTCCCCTCTATAAAGCCTCAGTGCACTCAGCATTGCTCCTGCTCTGTGTGCCTGCGTCTGCTGTCAGGTCCCCCAGGTATGAGAAACAGCCCTTTGGGCCATTCTTGGTGAAGATGTGAATTAGGCACATTTTTAGGGGGCGCCACCTAGGCTGAGGCAAGTTGGATCTGTCATACCAGAACAGATATTTGTCCTGCTTCAACCTCAACAGGGACTTACAGCATCCTAAAACAGCACACCATGATTGATATTCATGGGTGCAACTGTATCATTTTGTGAAGATGTTAATCTTTTCAGCCAAGATTCTTGGGACTAAAAGTTTTGAGTTCTGTAAACTTTTTGTTATTACCTTCTATTTGTAAATTAGTATCTTCTTTCTTATTCAACTCTGCATTTTCATTGGCTAGCTTAGTGCCTGGTGCATACTAAATGCCCATACACTGCTTAAGAATTGGCAGTTTTTTCTAATTTCTTATGGTTAGAAATAATACTACAATGAATGTCTTTGTGTATACAGCTTTTAAAATCTACTTAAGAAATTAATCCTTTTTAAATTTGCATCGTCATTTTCAGGACTAAACAAGCTTGACATCCTTAACCTCCTTTATTTAAAATGACTTACTATCCAAAATTGGGCCACATCTCCAGGCAGGGGAGGGGCAATGATGGGCTGGACAGTAAGTGTGTCCTCCCCTGTGCAGGCCATCAGTGGGGCTGCCTCCACCTTCTGGTGCAGAAATCCAAAAAACCTTCCAAGTTCAAGTTCTGTAGGAGACACAAGATGCCAGCGTCTGCTCAGGTACTCTCCCTGCCACTTCCAGCCCTACCCTGTGGCCCACAGCCCTTTTCTTTTTTTTTTTGAGACAGAGTCTCACTCTGTTGCCCGGGCTAGAGTGAGTGCCGTGGCGTCAGCCTAGCTCACAGCAACCTCAAACTCCTGGGCTCAAGCAATCCTTCTGCCTCAGCCTCCCAAGTGGCTGGGACTAC
>CAUYRT010028919.1:0-118489 GCA_963574885.1 Lepilemur ruficaudatus
TAGATTTTTAAATGTAACAAGATAAGTCAACTTGAGTGGTAATATATTTTGGGATATCAGCTCACTATAAATTGTGACTGTAAACATTATACTGTAAATGCTTTGTAGTTTTCCCCCAATAAAAAAGAAAAAAAAAAAAAAAAAACCTCCATGCATTCAGCTATCTGGAAGCTCTCCAAGCCCTATCCTCTTGGGTTTTTATAAAGGCTTTATTACATAGGCATGATTAACAACTGTGTAGAAACATGATCATACAAAAACTGCATGATCTACACTCAGCAAGCCCTGTCAGTTCAGATTCTTCCTGTCCTCTCTGTGCAGCATTGCTTCCTCCAGGGTATGGGGTAAGACCCGCTCTGAAATAAGGGTCTTGACTCACAATCAGACTAGAGTTATGCCTTGGGCAAGTGAAAGGAGGATAGGAGAAGGTCAGAGAGAGATTTTGTTTCCTGAGGTCTCAAGTGCCCCAACATTATAACAAGGAATTATGAACCAGAAACTGTGAATGAAAGGCCATACCTCCCAACAAAAAAAGCTCTGGACCTGATGACTTTATTAGTGAATTCTACTAAACAATTAAGGAATTAACATCAATCCCTCTCAAACTTTTCCAAATAATTGAAAAGGAAGGAATATTTCCTAACTCATCCTATGAGGCCAGCAGTGCCTTGGTACCAGACTAAGATACTACAAAAAAGAGAAAACTATTGACTGATATGCCTAAAATTTATCAACAAAATGCTAGCAAACTGAATTCAGCACCATATTAAAAAGAGTATACATCATGACCAAGTGGGATATAATCCTGGGATGCAGGATGGCTAAAATATGAAAATTGATCAGTATAACACACATTAGCAAATGCAGAACAAAACAAGCAGAACAAATATCACATGATCATCTCAATTAATGCAGAATAACATTTGACAAAATCCAACATCCTTTCATGATAGAAAGCAAACTAAGAATAGAAGAAAGCTACCTCAACATAACAAAAGCCATATATATGAAAAATCCACAACAAACATCATGCTGAATAGAAAAAGACTAGCAGCTTTTCCTCTAACATTAGAAGCAAGACAAGCATGCTCACTTTTGCCAATTCTGTTCAATAAAGTAGTGGAAGTTCTAGCCAGAGCAAGTAGGCAAGAAAAAGAAATAGAAGCCATCCAAGTTGGAAAAAAGGAAGTAAAACTATCTTTGTTTACAAATGATATGATCTTATATGTAGAAAATCCTAAAGATTCCACCAAAAAATGTTAGAACTAATAACAGGATAACAAACTCAACACACAAAAATTTGTGCATTTTTCTACATACCAACAATGAACAATCTGAAAAGAAAATTAAGAAAATAATTCTGTTTATAATAGCACCAAAAGGGTAAGACATTTTAAAATTACTTTAACCAAGGAGGTGAAAGATTTATACAATGAAAACTACAAAACATTGCTGAGAGAAATTTAAAAAGACTTAAATAAGTGGAAAGATATCACATGTGCATGGATTAGAAGATGTAAAATTGTTTCAGATGTCAATATTATCCAAAATGGTTTACAAATTCAATGCAATCTCTATCAAAATCTCAACAATATGTTTGCAGAAACAGAAAAATCCATCCTAAAATTCATGTGGAATTTTCAAGTGACCCCAAGTAACCAAAGCAATCTTGAAAAATAAGTTGAAATTCTCACAAAGTTGAAGGACTCACACACTCTGATTTCAAAACTTACAACTACAGTAATCAAAATAGTGTAATAGCGACATAAAGACAGACATACAGACCAATGAAACAGAATATGGAGCCCAGAAATAAACCCTCATATATTTGGTCAAATGATTTCAACAAGGGTGCCAAGACCATCTGATAGGGAAAGGACAGTCTTTTCAACAAGTGGTGCTGAAACAAATCAATATCCACATGTAAAAGAATAAAGTTAGATCTTTATCTAACACCATATACAAAAACTAACTGAAAATGGATCAGAGGCCTAAACATAAAGAGCTAAAACTATTAAACTCTTAAAAGAAAACATAGGACAAAAGCTTGGAAACATTGAACTTGGCAATGGTTTCTTGGATATGACACTAAAGCCACAAGCAATAAAAGAAAAAGTAGGCAGACTGGAATTCATAAATATTTAAAACTTTGATGCATCAAAAGACACTATTAACAGAGGAAACGGCAACCCATAGAATGGAAGAAAATATTTGGAAATCATGTATCCAATAGGGAATTAATATTCAGAATATACAGAGAATTCCTAAAACTCAACAACAAAACCAATTCAAAAATGGCAAAAGACTTGAATAGACATTTCTCCAAAAATACATAAATGGTCAATAAACGTATGAAAAGATGCTCAACATCACTAACCATTTGGGAAATTCAGATCAAAATCACTAAGAGATACCACCTCACACCTGTATGCGTGGCTACTATAAAAAAAAAAAAAAGAAAAGAAAAGAAGTGTTGATGAGCATGCGGAGAAAAGGGACCCCTTGCGCTGTTGGTGGGAATGTAAATGGAGGAAAATGAAAATAAAACATATAAACATTTGTGGAACACAGTTAAAGCATGCTGAGAGGAAATTTACAACACTAAATGCTTACATTAGAAAAGAGGAAAAGTTTCAAATCAATAACCTAAGCTCTCACTACAAGAACGTAGAAAAAGAAGAGTAAAATAAACCCAAAGCAAATAGAAGGAAAGAAATAAGAACATATAAGAGCAGAAATCAATGAAATTGAAAAACAATTAAGGAAATCAATGAAACAAAGACCTCATTCTTTGAAACATTAATACAATGAGCAAACTTTTAGCAAGACTGGACAAAGAAGAAAAGAGAGAAGACACAAATTACCAATATCAGAAATAAAACAGGGGTATCTCTCCAGACCCTGCAGACATCAAAAAGGTAATAAGCAAATACTATGAACTACTGTGTAAACATAAATTTGAAAATGTAGATGAAATGAATGCATTCCTTGAAAAACACACACTACTATAACTCATCCAATATGAAATAGATAATTTGAATATCTCTATAATTATTAAAGAAATCAAATTTATAATTAAGAAACTCCTTCAAAATGAATCTCCAGGCCCAGGTAGTTTCAGTGGAAGGTTCTACGAAATATTTAAAGAGGAATTAACACAGATTCTATGCAATCTCGTTCAGCAAACAAAAGAGGAGAAAACACTTGACAATTTATTTTATGAAGCTAATATTACTCTGTTCCCAAAACCAGAAAAAGACAGCACAAAAAAAGAAAACTACAGTCCATATCCCTCAAAAATATGGACACAAAAATCTTTAACAAACTTTTACTAAATAGAATTCAGCAATTATAAAAAGAATTGTGTAGCATGACCAAATGGAGTTTGTTCCAGAGATACAAGATTCAATATCAAATATCAATATTCAAATATCAATATTCAGTATCAATGTAAAACGTCATATTAATTGGCTAAAGAAGAAAAAAATCATATGATCATATCAATACAGAAAAAGCATTTGATAAAATTCAATGCCTACTCATGATTTTTAAAAAAAACAACTCAGAAAAAATAGGGATAGAGGAAAATTTCCTAAACTTCATAAAGAGAATCTATAGCAAATCCATGGCTAACATTATGCTTAATAATGAAAGTGTAAATGCTTTCTTTCTAAGATCAGGAGTAAGGCAAAGATATCTTCTCTCCAGTCTTGTTCAACACAGTACTGGAAGTTCTAGACAGAGCAAGACAAGAAAAGGAAATAAAAGGCATACAAATTGGAAAGGAAGAAATGAAATTGTCCCAATGTGCAGATAACATGCTTGTCCTTGTAGAAAATATTAAGGGATCTACAAAAAGCCTCCTAGAACTAATAAGTGAGTTCAGTAAGATTTCAGAATGCAAGATAAACATTAAAAAATTGTTTTGATTTTTAATATTTATATATGAACATTTTTATATTCTTATACATTAGCAACCTGTGGACACTGAAATTAAAAATACAATTCTACTTACAATCACTCAAAAAAATGAAATCTAATAAAACAAACAGAACTTATATGCTGATAACTACAAAACAATGATGAAAGAAATCAAAGAAAATCTAAATGAATGGAGTGGCAAACAGTTTTCGTGATTTGGAAGACTCAACACAGTACAGATGTCATTTCTTCCCAAATGTATATATAGGTTTAATGCAATTCCTATCAAAATCCTAGAAAAATTTTTTTATAGATAGAGACATGATTATTCTGAAATTTATTTGGAAAGGCAAAGGAACTAAAATAGCTATAAAACAATTTTGAAAATGGGAGCTAAAGTAGGAGAAATCTGTCTAACAGATTTCAAGACTTTTTATATAGCTACAGTGATCAAGACTGTGTGGTATTAGCAGAGGGATACTAGCAAAGATCAATGGAATAGAATAGAAACCCCAGAAATAGACCTACACAAATATGCCCAATTGACCTTTGACAAAGGCTTAAAAGCAATTCCGTGAATGAAAGGCAGGCTTTTCAACAAATTGTGCTGGAGTAATTGTTCATCTATAGGCAAGAAGGAGAAGGAGAAGGGAAAGGGGAAGGGAAGGGCAAAGGTGAAGAAGAAGGCGAAGAAGAAAAAGGAGGAGGAGGAGGAAAAGGAGGAGGAAAGGAGAGTAGAAAGGGGAAGGAAGAGGAGGAGGAAGAGAAGGAAAGGAAGAAGGAAAGAAAAAAGAAGAGGAGGAGGAGGCCGGGTGCAGTGGCTCAGTCTTGTAGTCCTAGCACTCTGGGAGGCTGACGTGGGAGGATCACTTGAGGCCAGAAGTTCAAGACCAGCCTGGGTCTCTACAAAAATCTTTTTTAATTAGCCCCGTATGGTGGCACATGCCTGTAGTCCTAGCTACTCGAGAGGCTGAGGCAGGAGGATCCCTTGAGCACAGGAGTTCAAGGATGTGAGCTGTGATTGCACCATTGCTCTCCAGCCTGGGTGACAAAATGAGACCCTGTCTCAAAAAACAAACAAAACAAAACAAAAAAACCGAACACACTACTATATGACTCAGAACTTGCACTCCTGGGCATTTATCCGAGAGAAATGAAAACTTATATTCATACTAAAACCTATTTATACACAAATATTTATAGCAGTTTTGTTCCCAACAGTAAAAAGCTGGAAACAGCCCAGATATCCTTCAACAGCTGAATAGTTACCATGGAATACTACTCAGCAATAAAAAGGAACAAATCATTGATACACACAACATGGATGAATCTGCAGAGTTATGTGCTGTATAATTCCATGTATACAACATTCATAAAATAACAAAACACAGAAACAGAGAACAGATTAGTCGTCACCAGGGTTAAGGAGACGGTGGAACTGGAAAGGTGGCACATGTGGCTATAAGCGGGTGACATGGGAGAGCCTTGGGATGATGGAATCTTGACTGTATCAATGTCAGTACCCTGTTGTAATATTGCATTATGGTTTCGCCAAGGGGACATGGGACCACTCTGTATTATTTCTTGTAACTGCATGTGAAACTACAATTATCTCAAAATTTAAATTAAAAAGTTTAATTTTAAAAAGTAATACATGGTAATTTTAGAAAATCTGGAAAACACATATATAGAAACATATACAGAAAAATAAGAAAAATCATGTGTGTTTCTACCACCCAGGGATAACCACTTTTTTATAGTCAGGTATATTTAACCAAAGTTTAAAAAATCTTTCTGAGCATAAATAATTTCAAGGGGAGATAATTCTTATTCAGTGGAAGTGGTCCTAGGCCACACCTTCTCGGCATGAGAATTGTTAGGAGCCCCTTCTTCTCCTCGAATGGCTGGATGCCGTTTTCTGCCCACCAGTGAATCGCCAACCCTCCTCTCCCAATGCTTTGGCTAATTTCCTGAGAGCTTTCTCATCTAAATATAGAAAAGACAAATTCTGTTTTAAGAACCAGTGAAATCATAGCAGTGATGCTGTAGATTTTGTATATAGTATTTTTTAGCCACATAGCCTCCATCTGGAATATACCATAAAAGAGTTATTAAGTGGAGCACCAAAGTGACCCTAAGGGAAATGGAGTGTTAGTTCTGTGATGTCTGAGGTGAGCTGTGTGGTGGAGCAGAAAAGTCATAGTGGGTGCTCATATAATGGGACATGGGGCCTGTCATACCAGGGGTTTTTTTCGTGTGTTCTGAGGTGAACATCTCAGTCTGGATGAACTAATAGTGAAACATTTTAGATGGGTCTATTCCATAGAGAAACTATTACTTTCCCTGCCACCACCCTACACCTCCACTTCTCCAACTATAAAATGGATATCTTTGGTCTGTCTTTGCTTTGTAGGGATATTAAGAAGTGTAGTGATATCTCTGCAGCATCTCAACACCTTAAAAAAAAAACCCTGCATAAGCAAATAAAAAGCCACTCTGTTAGAAACAGTCTCAAGTTCATTAATCACCCAGATCCTTCTGAGATTCTTTATAAATACTCAATAAAAGTAGACAAATGGCTGGCAACATAAGGATTCGAGTTGCAACAAACTTTGAAAAGAAAAGAACTCACAGAAATCTGACTCAAAGGGAATACCTGATAAAGTGATTCCATATTGGTCACACATTTCTACTGCTTGAAGGACCAACTTCCCAATGGAATAGTCTTCATCATATATATTAATACATCTACTCTATGACTCAGTAATTCTACTCCTAGGTACTCACCCAAAATAAATGAAAACGTGTATTTATAAAAAGACATGCATAAATATATTTATAAAATCTAGAAACAACCCAAGTATCAATAACAGGTAAATGGATAAACACATTGTGGTATATTTATACAATAGCATACTACTTAGCAATAAAACAAAACAAACTACTAATATACACAAACCAAAAAGATGGATTTTTAAAAACAAATGTGGGACAAAGGAAGACAGACACAAACGAGTACCTACTACTCTTTGATTCCATTGATAGGAATTCCAGAGCAGGCAAAACTAACCTGCTATGAGAGAAATCAGAACAGCGGTTGCATCTGGCAGGCAGAGGAGATGGGGTTACAGTTGGTAGAAAAGGAAGTAACTGGAAAGAGGAATAAGAATACTTTTTGGGGTAATGGAAATGTTTTATACCTTGTTTGGGGAGGTGGTTTCACAGGTGTATACAATTATTGAACTCATCAAACTGAACACTTAAGATATATGCACAGTATTGTATGTAAGTTACATTTGTAATAAATAGTTTTTAAGTGTGGGACCCACTCATTTCCAGGGGCAGGGGAAATTTATCCACATTAAATAAATTTTGAATGGGCAGTGGGAAACAAAATAAAGTTTGTTTTGATCACATCCTTCGATTGTGCTTGTTGAAGATATCAGTTCAATGCACTACTTATTTTGTCCAAGAAAGGCGGAAAGAAAGGAAGAAAGAGAATGTCTGGACCCCCCCCCAACCTTTCCTGTTTAATGCACCTACTTCCCTCCTCCTCAACTCCATTGTTCGATCCATTGGGCATTGGTACTTGATGCACTCCCGGACAGCCCAGAGGTGGTTGGGTGAGTGAAGATAAATGTCTGAAGAAAGCAGAGAAGGACACAAGACGGTATGGAACTGAGGACTGATTTCCATGGTACCTGTTGTTCTAAGCACCAAAACTAGTACAGAGGAAACTTCTTCTGAGGGTGATTAGAAGGAAGGTTTCACTGAGGCAATAGGATGAGTGTACTTTAAAGAACTGGGAGAATGTTGATCAGTGGAGACACAGAAGAGGGCAATTCCATAAGGGGGTATCATAACCAAAGGCATACAATCAGAAAAGCACCAAGCATAATGGTGTTGAATGTCTTCTCTTTTCCACCAACTTTACATCCATTTTCTTAAATTCAGGACATCTTTTCATTTTACAGATAAGAAATTAAACACAGAGAATGGTTAGAGAACATGCTCAAGGTTTCCCAGCCAGCAATGCAGAGCTGGACTTTGTACCCAGGTCCACAACTCATGTACTTGCAAATTATGCCATAATGCCACTGCCCCAGGTTCCTGCAGAGGAGATTGCAACAGGGACCTTAAGTAAGGCCTTTTTAGCAAAAGGCTGGAAATCAATTAATTTATTCATTTGTTAAAACAAAGCAAAGAGATTATTCAGAAAAACCGAAGTGATGTAGAATGAAAAGTTGGGGGACTGAAACATAGAGGACCTTGAATAACACACTAAGCAGTATCAATTTTTATTACAAGTAAATGGAAGTCATTAAAGATCCTCGAGTAAAACCATGTGACTATGAAAGAAATATTTTAAGAACATTGTTCTGGCCATGATGAACAGGGTGAAGTAGGCTGGAACCAAGAGCAAGAATAGAGGGTAAGAGGATATTAAGATACTGCATTAGTTCCAACAAGGTCTATTTAAGTGTCTAAATTAAGGGAACAGCAATGAGAATGGAATTTTTAAAAATATTCTGGAGACATTATTAAAGAAATATGCTTAAGACCTAGTGTCTAGTACAATGAAAGACTGAGCAAGGTGAGTTAATAAAAGAGAAGAAGATTGTAGGAGGTGAAGCCTTGGTCCTAGAAAAAATGGTGGTTCTGTTACAGAAGTCAGGATGGACAGCTGGAAGGAGGGGCGGGCAGTCAGCTAATCGGCACAATATATTTGAGGTTTGAGATTTGTTGGGACATGAAGATGTTGTGAGATCTGCACCACAATAATAGAAGAGCAATGGATTGAGACCAGAGAACCAAATCTTGGGCAATACAGCAGCTGGTTAAGTGCTTGAACTCGAGTCAGACAGAGGAGACCAGGATTTGACACCTGCCAGGTATCTAAGCATCAGGTCCTTCCTCTATAAAATGAAATAATTAATGCACCTGGTTTATAAGGTTGATGGGAGGATTAAAATGCACAGTAAGTGCTCAATAAATGTCAGCTCTGGTTATTGAAGCATGTGCATATTTTGGGAGAAAGACAAGAAAGGGAGGGGCCTGGGAGACCTAGATGAGGAATAGTCAGAGAAATGTGGAAAAGACTTAGAAAAGTGCCACATGGCATTTGCCTAGGGGGTCTTAAAGAGAAATTGATAAATATGGGGCCAGAATGGGCCACTGACATTGGCACTAAGGAGACTAAAGGAGGCAAAGCCAGATTTCAGGGAATTAAAGGGACATGGAGAATGTCACAATGGAGGCAGTAGATATAGACAGATGGGGTGGGCAGTAAAAGGAAAGAGAGACCTAGAAAAGTTACTAGAAAAAGACCAAACTCTAATGAAGATTTATTTTCAATATCAAGAAGGCTGGACTATGATTGGGCAGAAGTGAATCAAGAAAATGTCCACTGAACAAAGAGATGTAAAATATACTTAGGAGAAAAATGATAAATAAGGGGCAAAACCCAAGAAAGAGGCAGAGATCAGTGAAGTCAGGGGCAAACATGGATGAATTCGCCTGAGAAATAAAGAGGGAAATCTCTTGTCCGGAGAGAATGAAGAAGAGTCAGAGAGAGAATGAGAGGAAAAATGACTTTGGTGTTCTGAGGCTTTATGGGTGGCAGAGAAAGATTTGGCTCCAGTCCTTTAGATTATCATTAATATTGACCAGAGAGAAGCAGAACCAGTAGGCTCAGGCCACAAGATGATCACTTGATCTCTTGTTCCCACTCGTCCCCACTCGTCCCCAGATTGAATACACAAACATGCCTTACTGACAAAGGAAGACTATTTTTGTTCCATACTAATGGATAGAATCCAAACAGCCCATTCTGGGAGATTCCCTCAGTTGCCACTTCCCTAAAATATTGGTCCAGATGCCTAATAATAAGGGATCGCCAACTGTTTCCAAACACTAAAGTAGAAGTTGAAAAGTTTGGATTGAAGACTTGGTGAGGGGTGTGTCCTTCACTAACGCCCCCTGGATCAATGAATTCTGCGGAAATTTTATTAATAAATGCCTCTCTCATTCTCTGATGTATGTGGCTTTGAAGGCTTAGTCTCACAGGGGCCTAATTCAACATTTGGCAATCCTTTAGGGTATGTGGTACTTGGCATTTTCATTGCTTCATTATTTAAAGGGCAATTCATTATGTGCAATGGAAACAAATAAAACTCTATTTCTGACATTTCTAAATCTGAACCCTGAACTCTCAATAAACCTTCCAGTTTCAAAATAATTATTTAAGCAAAGCCCTGGTGTATTCACTCTAAACCATTGAGTAGTGTTCCTAATGGTTGGTGATGCAATCTCCAATGCTGAGACTTGGGTATTGGAACTTCCCCGAAGAATATAAAATAGTCCCCTGCGCTGCAACCCATTACAGGCAATCTTGTCCTCACAGGCCTCAATCAAATTTGCACAGCAATTAGTCCTGCACAGGGTTTGATACATTTCTTAATTATAAAACAACTTTGTACTCTATTGGCCCTTTCAGATGGGTTAAGAGAACGTTAATTACCTCCTCCTGAGACATCAGTTTTTTTTAAAATTCCCATTTTAGGGATAAATAAAGCAAGATGCAGAGAGGAACTAACATCTATTGAGCACCTACTATGTGTTCAGCTCTATTTCGGGCGATTTACACTCCTGTAAGTAAGCCTATGGGTAAATGATTAGTCCTGTTGTGCAGAGGAGGAAAACACGTCTAGAGGAGTTAGATTACCTGACTGAGGGCAACTTGCTGGCACATAGGTCTGCCTGAAAATGGAGTTGTGTACGTGGTGCCTCCTGAAGTTGATGACGCCCTCCCCTGACTTTCTAGAATTACTACTCTTCACGCATTTTTTGAGCACCTTGTGTATGCCAGACAGTGCGCTAGGTTCACTGAAGAATACAATGACTGGGTCTCTGTTCTCGGACGAGGCAGGAGACATGTGACCCCTCTCTGGTGCTTCCTTAATGCGAGCCAGTGGAGAGCGGTGGGAGCACTGAGCAGCGAGCACCGAGCTCAGCCTCAGCTCGCGTGGGTGCGGTCCTGAACGCTTACACCATCTACGGTGTGTGCCTCCTCCGGCTCCGAGTCGCCGGAAAATCGCCATCTCTGCGTTTCACTCTGGTCTTCGGCATTACGCAGGGAAGGAAGTTAAAACCTGCCAGGAACCAGCCCCGCCAGAAAAAAGAACCCAGGCACCCCCGTGCCACTGGCTGGGGCATCCGAGAACGCCAGCCGCCTTCTCCCCTTCCTCCGACTCCCGCAACCCCGCCCCATGCCCTCCGCAGCTTCCCTCCCCCTTCTTCAACCGGTCTAGGGTTTTTTTTTTCCATTGTAATCTTCCTAAATTGCACATTTCATAAGACCTTCAGGAAAAAAGTCAGGAAATGAGGTTGAGAGGAAAAGGGAGGCGGAGAGTAGGGGGCCGGCTGGGGAGGGGGCGGGGAGATGCGAACTCCGGGAGAGCGAGTCTTTCATTATCGCGACCTGTTAGGCGCACATCCTATCCTCTCCCTGTGCCACCCTCTCGCTGGTTGCGAGCCATCCTCCGGGCTAATGAGCAGAGCACAGGAGATAACTAATCCTAATGCAATTACCGCTCGGCATTACACTGATAGGTTTGAGGCGCTCCCTGTGTGCCCCGCAGCCTGAGACAGGCTCGTGCAGATGTGCCTCAGCCTCCTGTCTGAGACGTTCTGACAGCTGTGTACAGTGCCGGCCCCCTCCCCCTGACAGCATCCCGGGAGAGTGATCTTTTAACAGCGAGTCCCCATGCAGCCTGTCGGAGGTGAAATGAAATCCTAGCAGCTTGGGGGAAGCCGGGCTGGGCCGTGCGCGTTCAGACGCTATTTCCAGGCCGGTGCTGGAAGCCGCGGAGATGCGGGGCCCCTTCTCTCCGGCCGTCCCCCACCCCCGCCGCTTCCCGAGAACCTTAAGGAAGGTTGAAACTGCCCGGGAAAAATCAGAGTGCGCAGGCTCGGCCCTCTCCTGGCGGAGCTCAGCGCTCCCGTGATAGGGGGATGGTTTGCAGCACACATGTTCCTTTGTTTGGCGGGACCACGTGCTCTGTTTGCACAGCAGCATGTGGTACCACTGGAGGAAATCGAACCAACACTGAAAGTTCAAGGAACAGCCAAGCTCTGCTGGGAAGCGGCTGGGTCAGGGCCGGGATGAAGTGAGGAGGCAGGAGGCCGGCTGGACTCCCTCCCCGAGGAGCAGGGGCTGGGAAGGGGTGGGGGGACGGTGGGGAAGACGCTGTTTTGGATAAAGGAGACTGCAGGTTGCTGGCACCCAGCGCTCACTGGAAGGGTTTTCTGCAGTAACCAGCCAGTCCTGCCTGGGATGGGAAGTGGACTTTGATTATAATTATAATCTCTTGGATTTGAAAGAGCTTTACTGTTGATAACGGCTTCTCACAACCTTTATCTCATTTGATCCTTGCAAAAACATGTGATGCTGAAGTGTCTCTCCTTCTTGGGGAGAGGGCGGGGAAGGGCTGGAGCCCCTGAACCCTTGGCCAAACGGTCTTGACCTTCCAGGAGGCCCAGCGGGGCAGCTCCGACCATGCCGATGGCAAACTGCTTGAAACAGTAATCGTTTGTCTTCTGCACATTCCTCTCTCTCCGTGTCTCTGTCTCTCTCTCTCTCCCTCTCTTTCTCATTTTTTTTATAATTACAGAACAGCAGAACGGAATAAAATAAAAATCTAAACAATACAAAAATGTATAATATATAAATGTACCATGTAAAAAGGGAAAAATTTCCAAAATCCAATTTCCCAAATAGCCATAGTAAATAATTTAAGTCATTCCCTTATTTTTCCATGCATACCTGACCATATTTATGCAATTTATCAATATGTGCCTCTTTATTTTTAAAAATAGGATTTTATTACATATACCAATCACTTTAACCATATATCAAAGAGTCTTTCCAAACCAGAATGTATAAATCTACACCGTGTTTCTTTTTAAAAGCTATATGGTATTTCTTTGTATGGATGTACCATTATGTTATTGAATAATCAGATGGTTTCCAGTTTTTGTTTATCAAAATAATGCCAAACTAAAGAGACTCCAGTATATATTGCACATTGTGAACGTATTACTTTAGGATAATTCCTAAAATTGCTGATTCAAAACAGTGTTGCTTCAAAGGGAAGGCACATTTTAAATTTCAATAGGTATTGTCAAATCATTCAACAAGAGTGTTGCACCAAGTTACAAGGCATGTAAGAAAGTTAACTGTTAGTTATGACACTAGTAACTAACTGAACTAATATAAAAATCAACTGTTTCCACACACACCTGACCTGGATTTGTTAATTCAATGGGATAAAAAGCTAGTGTTTTTAAGAGTTGAACAAGTTGAACATATTTCTTGTAATGTTTTAGTGGCTTTTTGTCATTTTAATTCTAAAAGTTGTGCCTTTTGCCCATTTTTGTATTGCTCTGTTCATCTTTTATTAATGTGAAGAAATTTCCTTCAACATTTTGCAACTATTTTCTCCAATTCATCTTCTAGCTTTCAATTCTGTAATAGAAATGTTAAATGCTTAATATAGTCAAATTTGTCAACCTTTATTTTTATGGTTTTTAGGTTTCATGTCATGCATAGAAACTTTCTCAAACTTCCAGAAAGTTAAAATATTCTGCTATATTTTTTAACACCTTCATGATTTTTTTTTTCATTTTACTTAGCAGATTTTTATGGATCAAGTAACAGAGGCCAGACACTATCTTAAAAGTTGGGTATATACACAGAGTCTCTAAATTCATGGAGCTTACATTCTAGAGTGAGAGATAAATAAAAATGAATGAATGAATAATTACAGAATTCAAAGCACTATGGGTAATTAATTGAAAATAACAGGTAATACCTACTTAGGGAGAGTGGTCACAGAAGGCAAGATTTAGACTAAGCTCTGAAGAATGAGAAGTAGCTGGTCATGAAGGTGAAGATCATTCCAGACAGAAGGAATAGCATATGCAAAGGCCCTGAGGAGAAAAATAATTTGGAGTATTTGAGGAGCTTAAAGGCCAGTGTGACTGGAACACAGTGAGCAAGGTAGCAAGTCAGAAGATAAAAAGCCTCATAGACCCGATGAGGAAGAAATTAGTGAGTGCCTTACAGACCCAGGTAAGGAATCAATTTTACTCGAAATGCAACGGGAAGCCACTCAATAGTTTAAAGCAGGGTATTAAGAATCTAATTTATGTTTTCATGTTTTGAGTTATTTAAAAGAATGCTCTGACTTCACTGAGAATGATGTAAAGGGGGTAAGAAATGAAGTGGTTACCAGAAAGGATTCGGGGAAAGAGGTTGGTGGCTTGCCAGGTGGTGGTCGTGGGAGGACATTAACATGACTTCTGATAAATTGGATGTGGGTGATGAGGGAGAAGTAGGAATCGAGCATCACTGCTGGGTTCTAGTTTGCGTCCCCGGGTGGACGGTGGTACCACTTTCTGAGAAGCGCAGATTTGAGAAGGATGTGGGGGTGGGGATGGGTCTAGGGATCACTTCTAACATGTTGAGTTTAAAATCATCATGAGATGTCCAAGGGTGTCTATCAAGTAGGTGCTTGGCTCCATAAAACCGGTGCTCAGAGGAGAAGGCTAGGTAGGAGGTGAAAAATTGAAAATTGCTTGCTATTAGATATTTAAGTCTTGGAAAAGAGTATACAGGAAAAAGTACGGGCCTGGCTCCAAACCCTGAGGAACTTCCATATTTGGAGTTAAATGGAGGAGGAGCAGCCAGCCAAGGAGACCGAGGAGAAGCAGTCAGGAGGTAAGGGGGAAAACTAGGAGAGATTATCATCTCAGAGACTGAGACAAGGAATAGTAAATGATATCAAATGCTGCCTAGAGGACCCATAATATGAGGACGAAAAAAAATGCATTGGAGTTGACAACATAGAGCTCACTGATGATGTTGACAAGAGCAGTTTTAGTAGAATGAAGAGGTAGACTCTGTAATTTGAGAACCACAGGAACCTCCGTAAGAGAAAACTTGGAATTTAATAGGGGACTTCTGTAGATATCATGCCTTAATCTCCTGTTTCTCAAACACTGTTGTGCATTAGACTCATCTAGTCAAAGGTACAGTTGCCCAGGCCCCAACCCTGGACAGTCTGACTCAGGAGTTCTGGGTCAATGTTTTAAATAAGTTCTTTAGGTGATTCCAATGCATAGCAAAGTTTAAGAATCATGCGTGGCTTCAACCCAGGGATAGATTCCTCAGAATGAAACTTCAGATTCCATGCCTGATTGAAAGGGGAAAGATTTGAGGACAGGAGGTGTTTCAGTGCCTTTCAGATCATATCACATAAGCAACTGCCAACTCTGATGAAAATAGTGATTGTACAGAGAGTATTTTGACCTGAACATAAATTGGAATCACTGACTACCAGCTGAACTCCCTGGTCCCCTGCCTGCCTGCCTGTTTGGATACAGCCACAGGGAAACTCAAATAACATTGCAGAAATGAAAAAAAAAAATTTCTTTTTGATAAAGGTCTCCCAAGAGTTCAAAAATTTCTCTTCTTCCATTTTTCTTCTGACTAGATGGCCTAAGACAGAGACCTTTGCTTTAGAGGCAAAACAACCCCTAGTTTGGAAATTCAGAGTCAACTCCCTTTTATTTAGCAGCTACATTCTAGGCAAGCACTTTTATATACATTATCTCAACGAATGCTCACGTGAACCTTTAGAGGCAATTATGTTTATTTCTGTTTTACAGATGAAAAACTATAACTGAAATAAATGGTGCCAAAATAAGTTAGTAAAATAGGATACCGTGGCCATAAATAGATTTGGTCTGTGTTACCCCAACCATTGAAAGAAAAGTGGGTGGTTCATGGCTCAAATGATTCTGATATTTGCCTTACTTGCCCTCCTGGCCCTGCTGGGTAGATCAGGGTGTCAGTAGCCTGGACTCCATTTCCAGCCGGATTTTTATTCTTTCCCTACTTGGACATGGAACATGGTGTGGTGGAATGTACGTGCATGAGCCCGGGGTCCAAATAGCCTATGGTTCAAATCCTGGCTCTGCCCCTTCATAACTCTGCTGTCATGGACAAGTCATTTAACTTTTCTAAGCTTCATTGTCCTCGTGGAAATCAAGGAGCTCTCACAAGGGTGTTATGAGTATGAGTATTACATATATATGTTATATCCACAGTATGCTCAGGGATCAGTAACTACTATCATTTATACTAAACCCTATTACACACCTCAGTCAAATCTCAATTCCACCGAAATCTCCCATAGGCTGTATTGCTGAAATACTCTTTTGGGAATTAGTGCTAGCTGTCATTCCTCTCTAATCCCTGAAGGCTGATATTTCAACCACGCTCTGTCCCTTCCTCAAGTTCCATGTAGCTGCCACCCCATTCACAAAATCTTCTTTTGCATCCTGAAAGAGATGCTGTGTTCAGATTCCTTCTATCCCGTTTCTTTCTAAATCCAGTATTAACAGAGACACAATTACCCAGAAAAATTGAGGAAAGCAAAGAACTTTGCCAAAATTAACCAATTCCATAATGAATACACAATCAAGTCTCTAGTATCTAAAAATACAATATTTTCCAAAATACCTCTGTCACCTGGTCATGCAAACAATGGTTGGTTACTTCTAGAGGTGAAGAACTCATTATCTCCACAGCAACCCAGTTGTTCCACAGCTGTGATTAGTAGAGGCTTATTCTTTATTTCCATTAAAATCTAGCTCCTGTAGCTTTCATCCTGCCTTTAGGGACCATAGAGAACTAGCCTTTCAAACATCGAACAAAGACTGGCAGAACGTTCTTGAGTTTTCTCTCTCCTGGCTACATATTCCCAGATCCTTCAGTTACTCCTTCTATAACATGGTTTTTGGGCTCCTCACCATCACGTCCACCTTCCCCAAGGACATCATCTAACTCTTCCCCTTTTAAAATGGGCTACTCAAAACCAAATGCAAAGATGAGGTTTAACCAGCACAGAGAACAAGCTTATCCCCACCTCTGTTCTAAACACCATGTTTCTTTCACCCAACTGAAAGACTGGGAGGGTGGAGGGGAGGTGAAGGGCATTTCTCTGAGTTCTGCCACTGCCACTAACAAGTACAGTTGCGGATACTGTGGGAGTTTCTGCAGCAGCATCGACATCGCCTAATCACTAGCTTTGTGGGTGATTAAAGACAGCTGTGAAGATGTCAGAAGTGGCTTCTGGATTCCTGCTGTGAAGTCAATAGTTCCAGTAGTAGCCTCCTGATTCCTCTCCCTCCTGACTGTGGCAGAAGTGGAAACTCCCTAGCAGACCAGTTCCGAGATACTCTTCCAAGACTCGTTCCTGGAAGTCCCACCTAGAGCCTGCTTCTCCAGCACACCCAGCAATTTTCTAAGTACAGACTGTCCCCAATTTACAATGGTTCAACTTTACAATGGTGTGAAAGTGATACTCAGTACGTTCCTCAATTTATGACAGGTTTATCAGGGCATAACCCCATCAGAAGTTGAGGAGCATCTGTACCTAATTCCTTGTACTAAATCCTTTGCTGCTTAAAATGGATAGAGTGCTTTCTGTTTTCTACAATTGTATACTGAACATTTTGAACAATGAGTAGGATTTCACAAGACAGAAAAGATTATAGCATTTAAAAGGTGTTGCTTTATATTCACTTATAGGTAATATCCTTGGGGCTAGCATATGGATGGACAGATGGTTGAACTTGAGGATGGATAGACATGGGAAACACTGTCTTCTTGTCTCTATATGTTTATCCCATAAAGTCACAGGTTAACAACACTGGCCTGCATCTGTATTACTGGTCAAAATATGGAGTTTAGCTAAAATTATAAATCACACTGTATTGATTGGGACTCTTGGTTACCAGGGACAGAAACATGATTTCAGCTCCAAAGCTGAAAGGGCAGGTGTAGCTATGGCCTTAGGGACAACTCAGCCAAGGATCAAATGTTCTAAGGAATCTCTCTCTTCATCTCTCATCTCTCCAAATATTAGATTTTTTGCCCCAAACCATCTTGCCTAGCAGAGTGGGGTACAAGACTGCCAGCTATTTCAGATTTATATCCTGAATGCTCCAGAGCCAGAGATGAAAATAAAGGCTCTCTTCTCTCAACTAAAATTTGAAAAATCCCAAGAGAAAAATTTCTGGTCACCCTGGTTTGGATCCTGTGCCTATCCTTGGACTAATCACTGTGGCCTGGGCACGAGGTACTAAGGTTGGCCCAGCCTGGACCACATAATCATCGCTGTAGTTTATTAGCAGGAGAAGGTAAGAGAATAGGCACAAGGCAGACATAGCCATACTCATCCCCCAGACCTGAAATGATCTGAATGATTCACAAATTGCAGCTGTTAGGCTTTTAGATGTTAACTTTTCTCAGAGGATTTAAAACCACTGATGTGACTGCTGCATTGAGAAGTCTGTCTCAGTGTTACTACTCTGGTGAACATGTTTCTGAAATATTTCATCCATGAAGGATTTAAGCAATAAGACACTTATCTTAAGGTTGGTTATTTGACCACATCCACCATTAAGAATCTAGAAATAAGAAAAAGTAGTCATTGAGTAGGTGAGTGTTCTAAAAATTAAGTCATAGGGATGATGAAAAAGTTCTAAAAATAGATAGTGGTGATGGTTACACAACACCCTGAAAGTAATAAATGCCACTGACCTGTAGACTTTAAAATAGTTAAAATGGTAAAGTTTGTTATGCATATTTTACCACCATAAAAAAAATAAATAAAAATAAAGCTATGAATCTAATTCTATGACTCATTCATGTATTTATTCGTTCACTATTTTATTTTAGTCTCAAGGAAAATCTAGACTTTATGGACATATCTATAGAATAATGTGATCTAAAATGCTAGGGTTGGAACAATCCTCAATGCACTAAGCTCTCCATGATGCCAGAGAATTCTTGGGCTAAAAGTGTTAGCACAGATCATCTAGGTAATCCTCCGCTTGTCACTAAAGAGCATTTCACTCCATCTATCCAAGACACCTAATTCGTCCTAGACACAGTTGCTTGAACTGGTTCGAAACACCACTGACAGTAATCGCCTTCCCTGGGCTTCACAAGCAAAACTTAAGAGTTGCGTTCAGACTGGAAAGAAATTCTCATGGAGAATGTTAGTACAATGCCCCCAGCCCCTGCCACATCATAATGATCCAATGGGTATTTCCGTCCAACTAACGGAAACCTTGTTAGAAGAAAAATGAAGGCTTTCCATGCTCTCACCCTTAGGAACCTGAGACTGTTCTGTAAGAGGAAAGAGAAAGCATAGTGTTCTTTTATCATGAAACAACAGGAATGCCAAGCTCAGAGAATGCTGAGCTGTGCAGGTGTAGGTTATCTATTTGAGGGTTTAGAAACTGAGAGATTAAAAGTTCAACACTATGCTTCTTTCTCCCTCAGTCCTGACTATTGGGCTTCAAAATAACTATTAATTTCTTCAGTGAGACAGAGGCTGTTGTGGAGAAGCCACACTTCCAGAAAGTATTTAGGACATTCTACAGAATTGGGTTAAATCAGAGAGACGTTCTCTGGTCAACTAGACAAAATCTGTCACTTCATGGTTTTTTTGTTTTTGGTTTGATTTTTTTGTTGTTGTTGTTGTTATTCTCATTTTTAGATTCCCTGGAAACTCTTTCATTAAAAAAAAAAAGATTTCTATAGTTTATTGTTTAAATACATGATAGAAAAATAAGAAAGTAACTGGGAAGAAATGAAAAAACAAGGTAAAACTCCTATCATGTGTTGCTTTTATAGATATTTATTGACGGCCTACTATATGTCAGGCTGATGCTGCAGGTATCTATTACTGTGTAGCAAACTACCTTAAAAAAGTGACTTAAACAACTATTTTATTGTGTTTCTGATTTTGTGAGTCAAGAATTTGGGGATGGTATAGCTGCATCCACTTGGCATCTGATGGGTTGGTGGCTGGAGTGTTCTTTCAAGCCTTACGTGTCTGGGACCTTGGTGCTCCTTGACCATTTGTGGCTCTCTCTCTCTCTCTCTCTCTCCCTTTCTTTCTTCCTCTCTCCCTCCACATGGGGTCTCATTGCCAGGGCTTCTCTGCTTCGCTTGGATTCCCCACCGCATGGTTGTCTCACAGTAGTTATATTTCTTTCATGATGACTAGCTTCCCCACACAAGTATTCCAGGAAGCCCAAGTGGAAGACTTGGAAGTTTTTGAGCATAATACCTTCCACATTCTATAGGTCAAAGTGAGCCATTGCAGCCAATTCAGATTCGGGGCAAGGGAAGTAATAGACTACACCTCCCCATGGGGGTGTGGCATGCAGACACAGGGAGGAAAAGACTGGAGGGTGGCCATCTTGGAGAGAAGCTACCACACAGGATGCTCTGAGGCACCAGACACAGTCTCTGTCCTCACAGAATGAACAGGTGACACAAACTAGCAGACAGGGGGTTACAGTGCTGGAAGAGGTATGCTATGGAATAGGAGCACATTAAAGAGAACCCAGCCCAACTGGAACTCAATGTGGGAGGTCCAGAAAGGATTTCTGGAGTAGAAGATATCTTACTCTCCACCTGGGCTAAGTTTGGGGTGGTTGTGAGAAAGGGAGGATGGAAGAGACAGTGTTCTAAAAATGGAACCAGAATGCTAGATGGCCCAGCAAGAAGAAAGAGAGAAACAGTGTTTGCATCCCCAAAACTGCAATAATTTCAATCTGTCTGAAGAGTGAGTAGAGTGAAGGGGTAAGAATGTTGAAAAATGAAGTTAAAAAGAAGAGGCCAGAACATGAATCACCACTCCTTTATATGTGAAGGTAGACATGTATTTAAAAATGGTTTTTACAAAAATGAGTCCATATCATTTATAAAGTTTTGTGATTCGCATTTTATCACTTAATGTTGTTAATGTCTTTTCCTCTCAATGAGTACACTTCTAAAACAGCACTTTAAATAAATAAACAGTATTAATTTATTTTCTCTATGTAATTTTATCTAATATCTTATTATGGGATATTTAGGGTGTTTCTGATTTCTTTTTACATTTATCCTTATAGCTAAATCTTAACAGTTTTCAATAATAACTTCCTAGGTAAAGAATTTTTGGTTCAACACGTGTGAATAACTTTTTAAGGTTTTCAATACATAGTACCAAATCATTCTCCAAAAATTTTTGTGACTTTGTAGTCCCACTAGAAATGCAGGAGAGTATCTGTTTCCCTATATACTTTCCATCAATAACAAAAATCATTTTTCTTCTATTTTTTTATGTTTCCATTTATATTTCTGTAATTATCTGGGAAACTGAACTTTTGCATGCTCAGTAGTTCTTTTTTATATTAGCTTCTGAAGATAACAAACTTACCAAAATAGATAACAAGTAGATAGACTTCAATCTTTAAAATGCTATCAAGATGTAATAAGCAGGCAAAATTGAATCCATTAGTAAATTTAAACTGTAGTTTGACAATATCTCTGCCTTTGTTTCCTCTTAAATGCTTGCCTTTGAGCTGTTCTGAAATAGTCACAGCAGTTTGGTATAGAAAGGGAGAGAGGAAGTCAAAGGGTTGTGACTATATCAGAGACCTAGACTGAGTTCACTTCCAGTTAAATAGGTGAAGTGGGGTGAGTGGGGGCCTTATTTCATTCATGATAGCTCGTTGGCTCCCTCCTTTAATGCATTTTATGATCCTGTGAGCTTAATGACTATTGCAATTAAAGTCACCCTGCTTAAGCATTGTGAATTACATTATGCTTGTTAGTGGCTGCCTTTGATAAAACATAATAGCAAGTCTTCTCTTTTACATCATAACTCATTTTAAATATTGCTTTTCCGTATCTGTCTTTCCCAGTTGATTTATTACCCAGGACTCCTAAGAAGTGTAATAAAAAGAAAGTTAGGACTTGAGTAATTCTTCTAGGGTCTGGAGAAGCAGGCAGTCTGATTGGGTCTTCTGATTGGTCAGCCTAAAAATGGATATGGGGCGAGGGTGGCTCATCTAATTTAACTAGAAATTAAATTAAGCAAGTTACCCAAAAGGAAGATGTTGGCGATTTGTGGCCTCCTTGCCTTCTCTCTCTTTGGAGGAACAGTCAACAAAGGCCAGGCCTCCATCACAAAGATGAGATATTTCCATAGCCAGATAAAGCAGGGGAATGGATTTGAGAGCCGGGCAGGGGCAGGGGCTGGCCAATGTTGTGTGCCTGTTTTAGTCTACTTAACTTTACCAGGAGAGTTTCAACACAGATAGTGGAAATCAAAACTGAATGACAAGCTGGTGAAGTTGACCAATTTAATTATTTGAGGCTAAAAAGAAAAAGCTCCAAAACTCTCAGGTTACTGTTTTGTTAAATACCCTCCACCCTCATCCCCAAATCCTAGGAATCATTGTTTTCATTCTCTTCTTCACTTGGTTCTAGCAAACCGAGTCCCAGTCTTTTGGCCATTCAGTCCATATATTTTCTAGAGACAAGCCTACCAGTGCCTATGTTGTTTTCATGTGAATCCGTACCAAAATTTCTCCAAAATCTTTGTCCTTACTCATAACATGCACAAAGGGGGAATTTAGAGTTAGGGGACTATTCTTTGTAACAGATAGAACAAAGCTGAATGGTTTACAGTGATTTCACTCTGATGATGCTCAAATGACAGCATACAGAATTATAGGTGGAAAATATCTATTGGGATACACTATCAAGTTCTGGGGACCAGTGGAGGATTCTTCCCCCCATATATTATTTTAGAGCTTCTTTAGCCAACTGCAGCTGATGCCACCACGATGTCACCATAAATAATAAGAGAAATCGTGTTCTGTTTCGCACACATGCCAACAAAAGGTCTTGGGTTAGAAGATAAAAAGAAGATTTCACAAATCCTGGTGCAATATCATCTTCTGATAAAATTACTTTTGAGAGGCAGAGTGATTAAATAGAAAATGCACTTCACCAGGAACAAGGAGACCTATATGTGGGGCCCATTTCTGGCACCACCCTGCTATCTTCCCTTAGACAAATTATTTTGACTACAGTGGACCTTAGTTTCCTCATTCGTGAAAGGAAAGGTTAGACTATACTAATTCCCCTCAAGCTCTTATAGGCTATGATTCCACATTGCTCTTCTGATCACTTCTGATGGGTTTTGTGGTATAAATTCAATAATGTTCCGTTTTAAGGGATTTTTCCATGAAGGTATGCATTCAGAAAACATTTGTTCCCTTCCTACCTAGAAAAAATAAAATAATGATGTAGCTTTAGAAGAAAGTCAAATATAATAATAGATATATATATAGCACCAAATTATAAGTATATAGACGTAACTTTAATTTGGTTTTGAGCTTCTAATTAATCTCAAGAAAAAATTGACAATATTTTAACACAATAAACTGAGATCTCCTCTTCCATTTTTAATATATGCTTAATTTAATCCTTCAATTTTAATATAATTCCTTATATTACTGTGGTCTACTGTTTCCTTTCTAATTTTCTGTAGTATACTTAGACATGTCAGTTGCCTAAATTTTATTGTTTCTGAGGAATTAATAATAACAACAACCATAGCTCATGCTTATATTCCACTTATGACCCATATTATTTGAAATTAATGCCCAGGATTAATTTTTATTAATTAATGCATCAGGATTATATTAGTAACACTAGACCATCAATTCAGTAGATAGGATTTATAATTTCACCCAAAATCCCTCTAAAAATAAATTAATTTTAAATAAACATCATGTATTAAAATGAGATTGATCCAAGAACATCCTCTTTAAAAAACAAAGTCAGCAAAACAGGTTAAGTTATAAAATATAGAATGGGTATAATGAAATGGGCACTCTAATACTCATTAATGAAAATAAATATAATTAGTACAATCTTTCTGGAAATAGATTTGGGAAAATGCACTCAGAGGCTTAAAAATGTTTGTACCTTAGTGATTCCTTTTCTATTACTAAATCCTAAGAAACAATCTGAAAACACAAGGTTTTTTTTTCTTTTTTTTATTTCAGCATATTACAGGGGTACAAATGTTTAGGTTACATATATTGCCTTTGCCCCACCCGAGTCAGAGCTTCAAGCATGTCCATCCCCCAGATGGTACACACTGCACCCCTTAGGTGTGAACATACCCTTCCCCCCCTCCCACCTGCCCAACACCCAATGAATGTTACTACTGTATGTGCACATAAGTGTTGATTGGTTAATACCAATTTGATGGTGAGTACATGTGGTGCTTGGTTTTCCATTCTTGTGACACTTCACTTAGTAGAATGGGCTCCAGCTCTACCCAGGATAATATAAGAGATGCTAGATCACCATTGTTTTTCATCGGCCTGGGGAAAGAATTTATGAAGAAGACCCCAAAGGCAATCACAGCAACAACAAAATACTTCCATGGACCTCATCAAATTAAAAAGTTTCTGCATAGCCAAGGAAACTATCACAAGAGCAAACAGGCAACCTACAGAATGGGAGAAAATATTTGCATGCTACACATCTGATAAAGGGCTGATAACTAGAATCTATATAGAACTCAGAGAAATCAGCAAGAAAAAATCAAACAACCCCATTAAAAAGTGGGCAAAAGACATAAACAGAAACTTTCCAAAAGAAGACAGACTAATGGCCAACAAATATATGAAAAAATATTCAACATCTCTAATCATCAGGGAAATGAAAATCAAAACCACAGTGAGATATCACTTGACTTCAGTGAGAATGGCCTTTACCCAAAAGTCCCAAAACAATAAACGTTGGCGTGGTTGTGGAGAGATAGGAACACTCCTACACTGCTGGTGGGACTGCAAACTAGTGCAACCTCTATGGAAAGTAGTATGGAGATAGCTCAAAGAGCTACAAGTAGAACTACCATTTGATCCAGCAATCCCATTACTGGGCATCTACCCAGTGAAAAAAAAGACATTCTATAAAGAAAACATCTACACTAGAACGTTTATAGCAACACAATCACAGTTGCAAAGATTTGGAAACAACCCAAATGCCCATCAATACATGAGTGGATTAATAAAATGTGGTATATGTACACCATGGAGTTCTACTCAGCCACAAGGTTTTTTAAAATAAAGATCTTAATGTACAGATCATTTATAATAAAGGAAAATTAGATCCAGTTTAAATGACCAGTATAAGGTAATGGCTTAGTAAATTATTGTCTATCTGTATGATGGAGCAGTATGTACTTGCTAAAAATATATTTTGTCAGAATTTTTAATGACATGGGAAATGGTTTGATGTTCTATTAAGTGAAAAATATCTTTAAATTATATTAATATGTTAAACTTTAATAACAAAAATTACATACCCAATAAAAATAGAACAAAGTATCTCAATATTATATTATTATTATTTTCTTCTTTAAACTTTCTGTAGTCTCCAAATTTTCCAAATTGGGCATCTGCTACTTTTAATATCAGAAAAAAATACCCTTAGAAATGAAAAATTAAAATGAAAGGCGCCATGTATTTTGGGACCTCGAGTAAACAGAACACTCAGAGGAAGGAAATGTTTTGGTGAATTTAATGTTGTGACGAGCAAGATTAATCAGGAATCCATTGCTGAATCTCTTTGCAGAAAATCAAGCAATAAGCCAACAACTGTTTTCCAAGACCTACCACATACTTCATTCAGGGCTTTGCCAGCTGCTGTCGTCCCGCCCAGCCCAGCCAAGACACCTTGCAGGAATTCCATTTAGGGAGCACAAACAGTTGTCAGGCAGAGCCTGTGCCAGGCAGTGGGGACACCAAGTTCAGTAAGATCATGTCCCCTGCGTTGTCACGATGATAACAGAAGAAGAGATCTATAGCATTTAACTCTGAAACACAGATGTGAATGTCAAACTAACCAAGGAATAAGGTTCTATGGGATAATTGTGGAAAGAGAAGTAATTTTACCTGGAGAGCTCAAGAAAACTCTTCACGGAAGACAAGAGAAAAGCGAGCCTTGCAGAACAGAGAGGATCACAGTGGAATGGAAGAGGAGACCTCCCTACCCTCATCCTAGCCGGGCTGACGAACAAGATGGACCAAAGCCCAGAGGCAGGAAGGAAGCCGAGTCAAGAAGAGATCTTCCTGCTAAAAGTAAGGGGTGTCTTTGGAGGCGGTAGGCATGTTTTCTCACGGACATTAATTCACTTTCTAAATCAGTAAATGATGGTCATAACTGAGTCTTTGCTCAATTATCATAGACATTTTGGTGCCTCAATCATCCATTGGAACATTAGACATCACGGTGTCCTTGCATAAGTGCACGTGTCAAAGGCACAAGATACTGCTCTAAATAATAACTGCAGTCCCTCACGTTTGTACAGCACCTTTCAATGTACAAAGCTTTTCCCTGTGGTTTATCTCACTTGCTCTTCACAGCCACCCTTCGAGACGAGCATTACTATCGTCAATTTACCGATAAGGAAGTGCACTCAAAGAGATCTAATGCATCACCCCTGGTTACACCACTGGTAAGTGACAGCTGGGTTTCAAACCTTCCAACTGTCTCATTGTTTCCTGCACCACAGCTGCCTTTGACCCAGGGACACACCCTGGAAGTCCAATTCTATTCTACTTCATTCCCAATTTCCTTTTAATCACTGTCATCTTCTTTCTCCTTGGATTACAGAGTACAGAGGATTCTGTTTAGATTGGGTTTGGATTCATCAAAGCGATTCTCTTCTTTCAAAGTGCTTTCACACCTCATTTATCCTTACAACTTTTCAGGTAATTCAGACAAATTGAAAACTTTACTTTAGTCTAAATACACTGAGGACTAAATAGGAGCCAAGGGGTAGGGGCAGGCAGAGAGAGGAGATGGAAGCAGGAAGGAGCAGCTAATGTACTCAGCCTTCTGATTTGCTTTGTGCCCCACAGTCTTGGAGAGAAAACGGCTCTCCCCAGGCTGAGTGTGTTCACAAGTACTCTGCACTATTGTCCTTCCAGGTTGACAGACTCCTGGAAACATAAAAGGTATAAAATCCCTCTTTACGAATTACATTTTTGTTGCACCACTTTTACAACCAAAGCCTTTTTCAACATTTGGTCCCATAAGTAAAACAGTTCTGTCATATGGTTTCAAGTAATCCTCACACTTCCTAAAATCGAATATGGCTGCCAACTAATATTGCAAGAACTAAATAGATGACATCTGGAAGGAAGAATTTTAAAACCCACAGTTCCATTGCCCCCACCTGTGTCTTTATAGGCAGCATGAAAGGGAGAGGTGAAGCAGCAAAGGGAGTCTCTGAAACTTATTTTGGAGAAAAACAGGAGGAAGATATTGATGTGAAAAAATCTGATTTATTGTCCACGCTGTCCTTATTTACCAAATGCATTTCAAACAGGGTGAAGAAGAAGGTTGCATGTTAAACCAATGAGTTCAGGATATCTTTACAACCAATTATCTCCCCAAAATACATATCCTATTGCTTAAATTACCAGGCTGACTATGGAATTGGGCTGGGATTTAATGAACAGATAAATCTATTATACTTTTTGAGCACCTCCAAAGTCCCCAGCTCCGTGGACAACATGGTGCAGTGTAACTTTAGACAAATCATGTAATATTTCTTACTCCCGGCTTCCCCATTTGAGAAATTAGGTTACTAATAATATCAGCTCTTCCGAACTGACAGAATTATTGTGAGGCTCAAATAAGGTAATATATATAGAAGAGATTTATAAGCTCTAAATGCCAGAGAAATGTAAAGTGTCATTATTATACAATGAAGCATGGGCCCTGACCCTTGCTCATAAAGGAACTTGCAACCTATTTGGAAGAATAAAGCATAAACACATCAAATTTAAGTAACAGCATAAGGATTGAATTACAGAAATGATAACACTGCAAGCAATTTGGCAAGAAAATATGTAATTATTTGCAAGTAAGAGGTACAGACAATGAGATTTATGAATTTAAAAGGTGACAATCTCAGTCAGCTGGAGTGATGTGGACAGGAGAGACTCTGGTCTAGCCTGGGATGGTGAGTAGGATGAGCAAGAAGGAGCATAGGATGTCCCTGCAGTGAATTCGAGCTCCTACCCAGATCCAAATGGAGTCATAGTGAGGTGGGATTTGTGAATCACCCTCTCCTGTGGTCTACTGTCTGAGGCCTACTAAGGTAAGACTTTGCTACCATCAGAACACAGGGTGGACTTTGAAAGAGGCCCCTGAACACCATCATATCATAAAGATCCAATTTGGAATCGTTTGGCCACCCCATAACGGAGAACCACCCAGACCCTCATACTCTTCTTCGCCACACCCTTCTCATTCACATTTGCCTTGTCTGTGCAACTGCAGGGTGTTTTACAAGAAGAGAATACAGTTGCCCAGCATGGCATTCCCTGCTTGAGGCAATTGTGTGTTACACTGTAGTTGGCAAACTAAATTCCAAGTGGGAAACATGTAAACAAAGATAAAGAGAGACAAAACGCAAGATGTATCTCATTTCAAAACCATTCACTTAGCTACAGCTATGTCAGGAAAGTCTTTTATTTATTATGCAGAGTCCCAGGCAAGAGGCAGAGGTTGTGAAGTATATTCAAGTTGGTTAGAGCAAAATGCTAATGTAACCAAGTACAGAGATTCAATCCCCTGCTCATTCATTCACAGACCAAAAAGCAATTAACCATCACACTTTGCTGGACTAAGGAGGCCTCGGAATCCCTTCCAATCATCCCAGCAGTGCACAGTGTGGGTCATAAACAAGGCACAAGTGGCTCAGTCCAAGCCCGGCCATGCCTAGGTGCTTGCAGAGCAGGTCAAAGCCACGGCACTACCCAGTCCTTCTTCCCCTCCCAAAGGTGTGTCACCACTGGTCCAGTCACTGTCCCCGCCTAGGTTCAAGACATGTCCCAATCCCTATCTTTGCTCAAGCTCTCCCTCCTGCACCGTTAGCCTTCCATTTCTCCCATGCAGAGCATTGATTCAGACCTTCTCCTTTCTTCAGGACTTAAATTTTAACTGCTGCCTCCTCTACAGGGCCATTCCTGATGTCCCAGTCCCCCAGGTGTTCCCATTGTCTGAACTCCTGGCACACTCATGCTGCTTTGCACTTTGGCCCTGGGATTACTCCCTTGACCTTGGCACAGCACATTGTACACAGTAAGCTCTTTTTAAATGTGTATTTAAGAAATTAATTCCAGTTACATAAGGGGCGGGGTGGGAGGGTGGCTAGAAAGAGCAGGCTAAGACCTGGCTTTGGGCTTTTCTGTTGGGGTGTAAATGTCTCGTCTTTGCGGCACATCCAAGGTAACATCAGTAATAGTAACGATAGTAGCAGCAGTAGGATGAGGTACAGTAACAGTGTTCTCCCTGGATTTCTTAATAATATTAGACAGGAAGACAACATGTGAGAAGGAGAACCATCATAGAACTGAAGATACTATCTAAATAATTGGAGTAAACGAACTTCACAGGGAAACAGATTTTTGAGGCACACAAATGAGCGAATCACCTCTCCTGACCCTGTCCCTTCCCCTCTTCTCCAGACTCCAGTGAGTCACAGGTCTTATGGTTCTCCCTCTAACATGTCCCTCCATTACTCCCTGTTTCTAGAGCATCCTCAGTCTGGACTATCGCAGAGACCTCTGACCTTGTCTCCATCCCTGCAGCCTGTCTCTTCAACTCATCTTTCCAAGTTTGACCATGACTTCGTAAAACTCCAGTCTGAGCATGTCACATCTTGGCTTATTAAGCCTTGAAAGCCCCGACCCCATGCATTCCCTTAGGGATAAAATCTGCACTGCTGAGCACAGCTTCCTAACCTGGCCCCAAACCACCTTGCCAGTTTCAGTTCTCCCTAGGACCCCCGCATCCCACCTGACACATCAGACTGGTCACCTACACAGGGTGTCTTTTCACATCACTGTGCCACCCCCCCCCACTCACCCCGTAAAGACCAGCTGTCACGTTCCTTCTTCTGGGAGGTTCCTCCCACCCTGGCCCCCACCTAGCTCCTTCCTCAGCCCCTTCACAGAAGACGAGCACAAGGCTTTGCTCACATATCTGTATAATCCCACCACACCGAGTGCCTGCAGCGGCGGGGACGGTGTCATGCTTAGCTCTGCATCGTCAGAGCCTGGCGCACGGAGGGGCTGTCCACGTGTCTGCTGCGTGTTGCCTGAATTAATCCGGGTGGGCTGTGCAGTCTGGCCACATCCACGTCCCAAGCTAGTTCCTTATTCTGCTTTGTCACTGCGGTTGTGTTCTTCGCCCTCCTCCCGTCTCACCCTGCTGCCCTCACAAGGAGGGAGAAATTGATGAAAATGAAATGACGTTCAGTGGGGATGAACAGAGAATACCAGGTCATTAATCAAACAAAGCGTTTCTAGAACAAATCTATGTGCCCGGATTCATTGTTCTTTTTCCTCTTCTCCCAAATCTAATCAGTCACAGATCTTACTGAGTCCCCCTCTAAAATGTCTCCCAGGTCTATCCCCACTTTAAATCACCCTTGAGCCGTAGCCATATCTTATCTGGGGCAAATCAGGAGAAATCATTTGATCTGAAACACCTGGAAATTTTCTTGGATTCACGGCTGTACCCGGTTCTGGAAACCAGTACCTGGAACACTTTCTGGTCCGCTTAGATCTCCTTTAACTTCAGCCTCATCGAGGCTGAAGTTGAGGCAGCCCGTCGAGGCACTATGATAAGGGAGAGGGCACCGAATGCAGACAGAGAGCTTCTAGTTGCTCCTCCACTGCGAATCGCTGGTGTGGCTCTGGTCAGGATGCGTTCCCTCTCTGGGTCTCAGTTTCTGTTGCCATTGTCACCTTGAACAAAAGCATCCCAGAATAAATAAATTTTGATCAGGTCTTCTATCAGAGGACACTCTCTAGGGAATTAGCTCAAACACTTGGGCTCTGGAGCTGCAAACTTCTCACTGCCCTGTCTGCCTGCTTCCGCTCTCCTCTCCTCCCCTCCACGAGTGCCCACGTCAAGCCCGACCAAAGCCTCGACATTGTATTAGAATTTATTTCATTATTACCTTCATGTCAAGACCTCCTATCAGAGAGAGGAAGGATGAATATAAAAGATCTATTTCCTTTCCATTGTGTTCTCCCCTCCTTTTTCTAGTGAAAATGGCCTATTTGGAGAAGCCAAAATGCTTTTGAATTGAATTCACCAAAGTAATATACACAAGGTTTTAATTTACAGTTTCGGGTCTCCAGGCCCCTGCATATGAGTTCTATAAATGAGACATGTTGCTACAATCAGTCCCATTGGGAGAGGCTGGACTTAGACTGAGAACAGCTGTAGAGCTGAAATCCAACAAAGTCGGCTTCTGAATCAGATATGAATTATTGGTTCAGTCACAAAGCCATGGATATGCTTTCCCCACAGGCACTCACATATGGCCTTTGGCAGAAATGAAAATACCTCCCCCGCCCCTCGCTTTACCGGGTTTGGTTAATAATGACCCTTTATTCTGCACACTTTCCTATGCCTTGACTTCACTTCTCTTTGTTCTCATTCTGATTTCCCTGCCAAGGCCTCAGATCAGCCACCTGTACAAGGTGAGGCTAACAGCTCTTGAGAACCATTTCAAGCTAATGGAAGCCAAGGCATCCCAGAGAGCAGTTCTCAGTGTTGGCTGTATACGGGGAACACACGAGGATCTTGCAGAAATCCCAGCACTCATACTGCACCCCAGACCAATGAAATTGAAAACTCTGGGAATGAGACCAAGGCATCAGTGTTTTTTAAGCGTTGAGGTGATTCCAATATGTAGTCAACATTGAAACGACTGCTTTAAAGTCAATTACGTCTAAAACAGCCTTTTCCCTGTCCCCAAACGATGTGTAGGAAATACAAGTACAAAATAGTTCCCTCTTGAAACTGAGATTTATGAAATCTTCAGGTCCTGAGACCAAGACATGCCCTCTAAACCAAGGTGTATAGCCAAAACCTCAGAAAATTTACCCAACTGTTTTAACATCTAAAGTGTCAGCTTTCTGGTCCTTGAAGCATTGGGTTGTGAAGGCTGGAGGCCAGCAGGGAGCAGTGGAGGATGTATGAGAGCTGCCAGCAGGTAGGCTAGGACTGCGGGAGTGTGCTTCGGACACTTCTGTCGGTGAGAAAGAGTCCAGTCCAATGTTGGAGCTCCATTTCCTCATCTGTAAACCAAATGTGGAGGTTGAAAGCCTTTCTAATGGGGAGCTATCAGGTTGATTAAAAATGTATAAAGTGTTGTTAAGCACCCCTGTGAAGCCCATCTAAGTACAGCCATGTGCCCTGAAGTAATAAAAATAATAATAATAATAAATAAACCTTGCTCTTTCCAGAACTGCCAAATATTTAGAGAAAAAAACTGAAGGAGGTTTGGGGTGAACCATTCAGATATGGGATGTTCACCTTGACATTGGGCAATAGGACAATAGAGAAACCAGTCTGTCTGTCATTTCTGCCATTGTAAGGCCAGGATCTCTCTGCCCTAGTGGGAAACACAGTTCCCTCCGAGCCTCCTCTCTTTTCTCTGCTGTAAATAACTGTGCTCGCCCACGAGTTGACTGAAGACCTCCAGGTTCCATACGGCCACCTTCAGCCCCGGTTGCTGCTATACTGTTAGTTCTGAATTAGTCACATCAGTCTGGGCACGACCTACACTTAAGCAGTTAGTTCTCTCCTTTTCTAATTGATAAATGGATAATGGTATGGTTGGAAATATCACCCTCTCCTGCCTGATTCATTGCCAAATATCATGCTGCGTTCTTCTCTCTACTTCGAACTTTGCATACAATTGTTTCTCTTAATTCCACTTTTTAATAATCTCTTAAAACTTTTAAACCCACTCTTCCCTTTCCACCCCTACTGCCACTGCCCTGATTCAAGTCCTCTGTCCTTGGGGAAAGTCATGCATCAGATGAGATTGCTGTGGACAGGCAATCGTTCAATGCGGAGGGAAAGGTAAAAACCAGCTCTTCTCTACATTGTAGTCAAGACCTTCATCATTTCTTCCGGGGACAGTCACAGCAGCCTCCTGATGGACCCATTGCCCTCTCCCACCCCCGGTGCTTCTTGGATAACTGATGTATCTGAAGCGCCATACTTGGTGCTAAGGATAAATCATCCTGGTCCTGCCTTCAAGGATTAATAGCAGATGAGGTACAGGCAAGGAAACCATTGCCACAACTTGCTACATTTTAGAGTATGGCATAAAAAAGGAGGATGTGGTCACTTCTAGCTAGAAAAATCAGAGAAGGCTTCAGAGCAGAGGTGGTGTTTGAGCTGAGGGTCATCCCTAAAAGAAGTCACAGCATGTGTGAAGGCCTGAAGGTAGGAAAGGTTACAATTCACTATGGGATTGCAAGTAGCTTAATATAGTGGACATGCAGGTAAAAAACCTATCAGGACCAGCGACTAAAATAGGAGGCAGGGGCCAAATCATGAAGAGCTACTACAGAGCCACATTGCAGTGAGGGGTCTGGATTTTGCCGCAAAGTCCATGGAGTGCCATTGGAGGATTTTAAGCATGGGAGTCACATGATCATGCTTTAGTTTTAGAATGCTCTCTCTGATACCAGACTGGAGGATGCCTTGAAAGAGACGAAGGCTGGGGACAGGTGAAGCTGATAGAGAATGTTGCGAAAGTCCAGGTGAGAAAAAATGTAAGAGGGGAACTAGGAAAGAAGCAAACTTTAAATCATAGAGACACTTGTCCTCATTTCTTCGTGAAATATGGATCTTGTTTTTTTGTTTGTTTGTTTTTTAACATATATTGAGTACTCTCTACCTTTCACATATATCAATTACGTCTCAAAACATCCCTGAAAAATAAGTATTTGTATCTCAGCTTTACCAATGAAGAAACTGACTCAGAGAAGTTCAGTAACTTACCCAAAGCCACACAGCTAAAGGCAGCAACGAGCTTGATACCCAATTTTCTGGCTCCAAGTGAAGTGATCTTTCAAATGCACCCGCACTTACTAGCCCCAGCCTCGTTCTAGTCTTTCTTATGCAGACTGACACATGGCAGATACATCATTTATCTGGGCATAACTTTGGTGGCTCAGAATGTAGCTATGGCTAAGAGCCTAGCTTTGGATTCCAAGAAACTCGGCTCTAATTCCTTGGTCAATAACACTTCAGCCTCAGTTTCCTCATTACCCAGCAGGATTGCTGTAAGGCTTAAATGAGATCCAAGCACCTAGTACATTGTAAAAGGTCTGCTCTCAAATGGTAACAATTTTTTTTTTCCGGAACAGTCAGGAAAGCCTCAAGCCATAACCAGAAGAAATATCCTGTATTTGACTCAGGAATATCCTAGTCGAGGTGAGAAATAGACATAAACCAGGAGCTGAGAAAAAAAATTGGGGGCATGGTTTTAATATCTCCCCTGTCACCTCCAAGATAGTTCTTTCCAATTCCGTTTGTGTCACTGAGGTCACTGGAAAAAACTAACACCCTCCTCAAGCAAGGTTAATACCAAGCTCAGTAGATCCTTGTGCTAAGCTGCTCTGGGAGGCTTTCTGTTCTGGGTTTGTTTTCTCTCTCTCTCTCTCTCTCTCTCTCTCCTTTCACGCTAGAATTAAGAAACCTGTAACTTGCTGCTTATCTCATTATCTCCTGCCTTGCATTTTAATGCGTCGCCTCTAAGAAGACCTCATTGATATTCTAGTTATGTATGTGTTTGTTTGTGTCTCTCGGGAAAATTTGCTACCAATCTTCCAAGCTGAGCACCAGCATCTTCATAGCTCAAAGTTGGTACTCTCTCTTGTAGAAGAAAAAAAAAATGGAGGTGGTTTGAATATTTTGCATCTACAAGGAGCTGTAAATAGAACAACAGCTCCAGAGTCTCAATCCAAATCTATGCACAAAAAGGCAGGTGAAGAATTGGGAATCTTCCCAGGATGCTGGGCTATGTCGATGAATAATTCAAACCTAAAAGCTTTTAAAAGGACACAGTTACCTGGTTTTCCAGATAATTAGAGACCCTGACAAAAAGGTTTTAACCTAATTTAATCAGATAATTAACCAGATCATCCAGAAAAGAGCAAGCTTTTTATCCTGGCTAAATTATCCCGAGTTTCATCATTATTAGGTAACTGACAACCTTCTCCATTACTGCTCTGCAGAGTGCACACTGCGGCCTGGGCGGAATCAAGCCTCAAGTTAACAGGTGACACGAAGAAAATAAGGTATTATCTCACAAAATCTTGTTGCTCTTTTCAAGTATATGGATCATGGCTACCTCCATGCAAAGTACACTAGGAAGCTGCGGGAATTATCTATAAAAAAATAAAAAAATCCTAGATATAGTGCATACCTGATTTTATTGACTTTTTGCACTGACTGCATTGTTTAAACAACAGCTTGCTTCAGATGAACATTTTTTGTGTCTGATGCTGTGACTATTACTGCAGCTGATGAAATCTTCTCATTTTATTAATTAGCTTCTACTTCACCGAGACGACACATTGAAATCTTTGAGAAGTTGACCATCCCTGATAGTAATAAAACATATCATTTACTAAGAGGCAAACCTAAGCCAGATCTTTAACATTTATTACTTCATTTAAACATGGAAAAGGGCCTTCAGGTGGGTTTTTCTTATTCCCATTTTACTGATGAGGACACTGAGGCTTTGAGCAGCAACTGAACAATGAGAGGCAGTGGCAGGCTATGAGCTCAGGTGGGGTTGATTCCAGAATGAATGCTCTCTGCATGCTACCGTGGGGCTACCCATCTAGAATACTGACTGCTGTATGAACCAGAATCTTCACTAATGCTTCCAAAAACATCGATCAGGACATTAAGAACAATCATAAAAAAGGATGGAAAACAAAAAGTGTCATCGCATGTAACTTTCCAGAGGCAAATACAGGTAGGACAGCTTGTTGATTAAAACCATGGACACTGGAGTCAACCTGGATTAAATTCTAGATCTACCACTTAATTAGCTGTGTGATCTTGAGCTAATTACTCTCTCTAATCTCAGTGTTCTCCTTTGTAAAGTGGAGAGCTGTTGTAAGTGTTAGAAGAGTTGAGGCATGCACAATATCTGACATGCAGGGAGCACTTAATAATTGTGGTTATTAAACACGGAGTAGGGCGCTCATTCCTAGGAATGCAATGGATGAGGAAAACAATTCTTCAGCAATAGCCCATGATCTAGATCATGTCATTGGTGGCAGTTAACATTTATATACTGGGCACTGTTTAAAGGGCTTTGCACACGTTAATTTGTTTAAGACTTGCAATGACCTTCTGAAGAGAGCAACTATTATTATGCCATTTTACAGATGAGGAAGTTCCTTCTACTCTGGTTCACACAGCTAGTAAATAGCAGAGCTGTGATTTGAACCCCAGGAGTCTGGCTTCAGAGTCCACAATCTTAGCCACTATACTGCCTCCTCCAACCAAAGAAGAGCAGGATTTTTGCCACAGTTACAAGTCATTTCATCACTGTCACTGTCATCGTCTCCCTGGGAAGGGTCCTTGGCAGTGGCGTGCCTTATTTGCCCCGCACTTAAGCTTTCCTGCCCGTCAGGGCCACGATGTAGATGGAAATTCTGGCTGTAATTTCTTAGGTTTGACCATTTTATTTTTTCTCCCTAGTACTAGTGGAACCAATAACAAAAGACAAAAAAGTAATTCTATGCAGCCATACGTGCCAGCCATCCTGTGGTTGCTAGAGGATACATATTAACAAGGGAACCTACTTTGCCTTGACAAGAAGTAGTGGAAGAGAGCCAGATGTCCCATTAAAAGTCCTTTCTAACCTAAATGAGTTTGTGACTATGTGTGTTTATACGTGTGAGGATAAAACATACTGCGAGCACCGTTTCTGCTAGTGTGTAAGTTGTTATCAGAGAATGAGGCACTTCAGGAGGCTAATTGAGCACTGGGGGCTGTCTACACTGGCAGAGCAGAGGGGCGACTTGGGGCCCCTCCCCAACACACACACACTCAAGGAAAACCCTGCTGCATTAGCTAGGCAGGCCAGTTTCATCCGATAGTATCAAAATAAACTTCATTTTGCCTCCATAGTCAAAAATATTTTTGTTTTCAGGGAGCCTGGGCTTTCGGATGCCGGGACAAGTCTCAGCTTCCCTGTCCTGTGAAATGGTCCTCACCAGACTTCTGAGTGTACTTCTCGCTCTGCTCATTCAGCTCAGACAGACTTAGCCACGACAGCCCGGCATTGTCTCTTGGAGTCTTATGGTTCCAGCCTCTGCCATTTTGTCGTTTAATAGAGAACCCGCGAAAGAAAAAAAAAAAAAGGTGGAAAAGAATCACGTTAGAGGTCAGTCCCATATTTTGTATAAAGACATTATTTTTTTTCGTGGGTTATTTATTATTACTGGCCTTTTTTTGGATTAATTATGGCACCGTTTTTATAAGTGGCAGGAGCAATCTGTCACCAGAATTACACAGCAGGCCACCCAAGCTCCACACTTCCTGTTACCCTGTTGTAAATCAGTGTCACTCACAGGAGAGCATGCCACAAAGTACCCACGGCCGGGCCGGCCCCTGTCACAATCAATGCAGTGCCCACCACTCCCCTCTTCTCACTCCCAAAAGCGTCTGAAAGAGGATTTGTCCAGGAACGCCACAGCCCCACAGTGCGCTGACTTTATAAAGAGACGAGGTGAAGTAACACTTTTCTTTCTAATACCCCGTGGTGTTGAACTGAAATTGCAGCCTGCGTCTATTTTCAGAGGCCTCCTTGGTAAGAGAATGTTTTTTATCTGGAGATACAATGACTGTACCCCGTACCCTGCAGTTCCCATGAAGCCCTTGCCAAAGTCCATGAATGCTTGCTTTATGAATTGGTCTTGCAGGTGTTCAGGGGAGTATGTAATCACTAATGAATAGTCGAAAAACACAGAAACTCTCCGCAGCCTCTGGCACTGAGAGCTGCTGGGCTTTATAATTCTGTGAGAAAACACACATGCAAGGAAAGCTTTCCCTAGGCTCCAGCGTTGCCTGAGGCCAAATATTCGTCACAGTTCATCCCTGGGCTGGTGGTACGTTCCAGAAAGGAAGGGATCTCTAGTTGCGCTGTGGGCTAGGAAGTTTGTGGCGCTTGCACGACTTCTCTGCCCTGACTTGGTACAGGCATTATTTTGGCCAAGGGTACCATCTTTATGCACAGGCCATTTACGTAACCCAGCAAGCTAGACAACCTGGAGATTATTTAGGAAGACGTTGTGGCCCCAGGCCTTGGTGGGCCAGCTGCCTGGGGACAGCAGGCATTGGGAGGTCAAAACCAGATAACCTCAGATAATCTGTACAAATCCCTGGGCAGGGGGGACTCGAATGATGGAGAGTCAAGAATAAAGTATTTTTCTCGAGCAGGCTGGATAAAGAGGAGGAACACTGGGGAAGAAAGTGTCCTGGGATTAGGTGTCCACAGAGCAAGAGGCCTGAAACCTAAAGAGAATGTATTGCATCCATTCCACCCAACAAAAAAAAGTTCCCTGAGAATCAGTGATTATAGGAAGAAGATCTCTAGTGGCTAATCTAGCTCGTCCTTCCCAGCCTCAGGCCCAGGGAGAAGCAAAGCTAAAACATCATAGATGTGGAAGGCAATGCTGGTCATTTTTTCACTTTCCCTACCTGCTTTCCTCTCTAGCATGTGCTGTCTCCGAGCTGGTAAGTGGAAAATCTGACAGTGGTCAGTAGATCAGCTCTCCAGCCCGCCCAAAGGCTGCAAAAAAACTGGGGAACTTGCTGAGAGATTTCCAACTTCTCTGGCACTTTGACGGGGTAGTGAGGTCTCTTCACTCATATAGACTCCATCCCCTGCAAAGGCACATTGGAAACAACGTCAGGCCAATGGGGCAGATATATTGGGCAGTAGTGCGTGGCACCTTCAGAAGCTTTCATAGCTGGGAGCAGCCCAAATCCCTAACACCAAAAGCCTCTAAGTCACCAGTGAAAGAAAATAGGGGCTAAACCCCATGATGGGGTCTTAGCCTGGGAGCCAGACTTCCAGGCTAGCAGCACCTGGGACACTGAGTGTGCTCTCTCTTAGCCAGAGCCAGCAGGAGTGTCCCCAGAGCAGAGCTGGTGGATTGGAGTCCAGAAGCTGAACTGTCAAAGCTACTCCTAAATATTGAAAAAATACTAACTTCTGCACTTCAGAGGTAGAAAGAATTTTGAAATATGGGAGCTACAAAGATAGCACACTCTTTCTCACCTGCCTTCCCTGGGTTTACATACCTCTCCGGATTCATGTTACACTAACATTTCCAATCATCTGCACTGACACCTGAGATAGCGAAACTACCCATGGGCCAGTTAGTAAAGTGGAAGGGGAAGTCTGTCTTTGAATCAGTGACATTTCAGAAGCACAATAGAAAATTTTTTATTTCCAAAAATATTTCCCAGCTTCGCTTCCTGATACCAGAAATTCCACAGTTAGAGATGTATATGGATTCCTTTGGCTTAACCCACACCTTGAGCTACCATAAACATTAATTTATTCAGCAAATATCTTCAAAACACCTTCTTTGTGCCGTGTACAATGCTGGGCATAGATAGATATGGTAAATCACACACACAAGGTTTCTACTCTCGTGGTACTTATATTAATCTGAATCAGCCATTTAAGAATGAGTTTATCAAATTATTTCCAGAAAGCACATTTTAATAGAAGAAGGAAACTTTAGTGAGACCACCTATAGGGAAGCTGGGTAGTGATGAGCTGTCTCTGAACACAAAGGTGAAAAGACCAGGATGGTAAGACAATGGCCACTGAGGATAAATTTTACCTACTTCATTCATTCAGTCACTTATTCATCCATTCATCCACTTAGCAAGTATATTTTAAGCTTCTCCTTAGTGCCACATACTAGGTATATATCAGTGAATGAGACAGACACAGCTCCTCCGGGAGCTTATATCCAGCACAAGAGACAGACAAGTAATGAAATTACAGTAAAATATGAATAGTGCTATTCAGGTGGGCAGAGTGCACTCACAGGACACACATTAGGGGCACATAAGCCAGACTTGGAAAAAGTGGTGAATCAGAGAAAACTCCATTAATAGAGTGAAATCACAGGAGCCTGGGGTGGGGGCTCAATATTCTTGAGAACAGGAAAAGCATATACACAATCCCTAAAACAAGAGTACTGTTGTGCTCCCCAGTTCCACAGCTAGAAGGCAGAACATCAAAGAACAGTTGAGGCAAGAGTATACATCATCTGTGGGTGAAAGCCAGGGGTTAGCCAGCTTTTCTTGCAAAGGGCCAGAAAGTAAATATTGTAGGCTTTCTGGTCCACATGGTCTGTTGCGTTTACTCAGCTCTCCCCTTGTTGCAGGAAAGCAGCATAGGCAATTGGTAAGCAAATGGGCGTGGATGTGTTTTAATGAAACTTTATTTATAAGAAAAGTCAGTAGACTGGATTTGGCCCATGAACCACAGTTTTTCAATCGCTGGTCTAACCAGGATTTAGAGCCAAACAGAGGAGACTAAGGAAGCCAACCTCACCTGTTGGGCTGGGTCCTGCCTGGAGAAAGGTAATATTTGTGGCAAAAGAATACTAGGTAAGGAGCCAGGAGATCTGAATTCAGCTCTTGGTCCGACCATAATCTCTAGGATATTGCCCCTGAAGCAGTTTCCTCATCTATAAAATGAGTAGAATAAGATTATCTCTAGGGCCTCTTCTCTGAAGGTCTAGAGCAGGAGAATTTAACCTGGGGTACAGAGACACCCCAAAAGGTCTATGGATAATATTGAGTGGTCTATGAACTTAGAGCAATATTACATTTTTATTTTCATTAATTTCAAACTGAAATCTAGTAGTTACTTCAATTACAAGTGTGCACAACAAACCACAGTATTATTAGCAGTGCCTGTAACTTTGTCTCCATTAGAGGCCATAGATATTTTCATATGATGTTACAATTGGTACATCTGGTGACATCAATTATACTCATCACTTCTTTGAATTTATGGTAGCTATTAGACCTGCAACTAGACTTTGTTATTTAATGTTAATAAAGACATTGCAAATTATTAAATAGTTTTTTAATTTGATAATTGTATTTCAATACAATTGGTTTTTCTTTGTAATCCTATGTAATTTATTTTGCTCATTAAAAACAAGTATTCTGAGAAGGAGTTCCATGGCCCAAAAAAAATGGTTACGAACCCTGGTCTAGAGCAGTGAGTTATTAATTTATATCAATCATACTTACAAAATATTTCCAAAAAAAGAAAAAAAAAACACTCATTGGTGGGGAAGATGTGGCCAAAGAGTAGTTTCTTACATAGTTGATGAAAACGAGAATTGTTACAACCTTTCAGAAAGTGACGGAGAAATATTTATTAAAATTTTAAATACTATATTCTGTAATCTCACTCCTGGAAATTTAGCTTATATAGATAGAAACACCAGTATAAAAAATGTATACAGACAAGCATTGTTTGTAGTGCCAGAAAGAAACACACACACACCTGGAAACAAAGTGAAAGCCTATTGCTAATGAGATGGCTGGGAAATGATGATATAGTCACAGAATGGAATATTATATGGTTGTTTAAAAGAATGACTTAGAACTTTGCTAGATGCCCTGGTGGAATTCCAGTATCATTGAATGAGGAAAGGAGGGGGAAAGTAATACGATTTTATTCCATTTAATTAAAAAGTGCTGTGACAAAAGGCACACTGTGTTTGTGTGAGATTATATGAGCATGGAGAAAAGCGAGGAAGGAATTATCTCGGTGCGCTAATGTGTGTTTCCTGGGAGGAGGTAAAGTTGCTGGAGACCAGAGTGGGAGGAAGAAGAGCCAAGCAAACACAGAAAACAGAAAACACACTAACAACAAAAATAACAAATGGTATGTATCATACGATTGCATTGTGTGTTGATACAAAATTATATGTATATGGTTTGAAGGAGAAATAATTCCCTCCCCACTCCCCAAGAAAAATCTACGACATCGGATAAACATAGGGTGAGTCCAGTTTCCCTGGTACCTGACATCATTAGTTGATTACAAACCCATCCGGTATTTATTGAGTCCCTCTTTGCTCTGTATGGAAACCTAACACCTTCGGGCAGCTTATTTGGGAATTCAAAAGATAAATCACACTACCAGAATGGGTTTATTTTACAAATGAGTATGTCTATTCTGATACAAACAACTCACTCATTCATTCATTCATTCGCAGACAACCGTAAGCACCAGGGACTCATAATAAAAAACAGCAAACATACATAAAAGGAAGAATATTTTACATTCTTCCCTGTTTCTAGTTTGTTTCATTGTTGTTGTTAATTAATGTCAAACATGTATTTTTTCTCATTTCCTCTGCTTACTTCTTTGCGGGCTCACCAAATTCTCATAAAGGTAAGATAGATGCCCAGCACATCACAGGCACTCAATAGAGGCTCACAGAGCAATGAATGCGGAACCACTTGTCACACCTTTCAAGGTCAGAAGGGAGCAGCCATGGCTCCGGCCAGGCGCCATCCTGCCCAATGACCTAGAAGCTCAGGAATCCGATCAGGCCACTTTGCAGAGGCCGTCCACCCCACCCACTGCCCATCAGTTTCTATTCCGATGGCCAAGAATGAGAACAAAAGAAGTGAAATGCCAGCAGCTTTCAGCCTTTCCTCATCCAACTGGATGGCTTTTTTGTTTTTACCTATTCAGATCTATTCTGGGAACTGTTAACCAAAGGACAGTTGGAGTCTCTCAAACTGCTGTTCTTAATTCTTAGGAAGAAAAAGGCTCTCATGGTTTTCTTTTTGCACTAAGTGGAGGATGAGGAATCATCCTGGACGCACTGGACACTATTATAGACAGCAGCTGCTACCACTTAATAAATAATAATTCATTCCAATTCCCTACAGCCAGCGACACACATTTCAAAATATTTCCGTCCACCTATAAAGTTCCATGAGATACAGGCAGCACAGGCAGTATCGTATTAGCATCCAGTGAAGAATCTGACGCTAAGTGAAGCTGAGCAACTTGCTGCAGATGATGGACTAGTAACATAGGAGCTGGAGGTCAAAGCTGGGTTTTTCAAATAGTGATAGGAGTACAAGAACAATCGGCATTTTAGAGAAAATAAACTGATGTAGATCAGCGCTGTCCAACAGAAATATAACGCAAGCCCACACGTGTAAGTTAAAAATTTTCCACAGTAGCACAAATGAGACACATTAACGGAGCCAAATGAAACAGCTGAAATTAATTTTAATGTTTTTTATTTCACCCCAATACATTAAAAATATGATCATTTCAACTCCAGTCAATAGAAACATCTCTAATGAGCCATTTTACCTTCTTTGTTGTACTAAATCTTTGAAATCTCGTGTGTATTTTATACTTAGAGGACATCCGAATTTGGAGTAGCCCCATTTCAAGTGTGCAAAGGCCACATGTGGCCGCTGGCCGCTGGGTAGGTCAGCACACGGAGAGGGAGGAAAGAATACGACAATAGGGTGCATTTGCAAATCCAGCGACATTCCCTTCAAAAAAGGAAACTGTGTTGTCCAAGTGTTTCGCCAGAAAGTCAGCATAGACCCTACTTTGGCCCACAAGATGTGGAATTCGAGACGTTGGTACTGCACTGCCTCCCAGGGCACCCAGGAAAACAGCATCTCGCCCCCGTAACAGAAGCGAGGCCTGGAAAGGTTATGGAGAAGGCGCTGCCTCCAGACGTCAGCAGGGGCAGACATACCCGGGGCTTATAAAGCCTCTGCCAATAAGAAACTGGGCTCCACAATAATTTTAAACCACAGTGAGCCTGGCAGGAAACTGACCTAGTAAACCAGACAAATTACTGCTGCAGCCGGGCCAGCCTGCCTCCCACTCCATCCCCCCCGTGAAACTTGAGCTGCTTGGAAGCTGCCTCTCAGCTTTATGGAGGGCCAGTGAGGGAGGCTTGCGGAGAGGCCCTGGGCGCTCTGGACGGGCCAAACCGCAAGCCCTGGAGTTCCAGGTCGCTGTCCGTCTGCAGGGGAGCAAGTGCGCAGGGCCGTGCACTGGGGGCCGTCCATCCTACTCGCGGGGTGTCTCAGAGCTGGTGGGTTCCCCTCTCTGGCCTCTCAGTCGCCCTGTCAGAAAGTGGCCATAATAATGCCTGCTCATCTGGGGCCTGTTAAGGTGGAGAGTCCCTCAGGTCGCAAAGGATGTAAGCTGCATTTGGATATGGCCTGTGGGCCCCCATTAGACTCCATGGGACTTGATTCCTGGCAAGGAGGCAGGAGGGACGCAGAAGAAACCACGGAAAAACAGAAGTTATAATATAAACATGTAAAAATAGACTTGGGAGGCATCAGCAGGGCCCAAGAGGGTAGGAAACAGCCTTTTTGGCTGGAGTTTACTCCACCTCTGTCCCCGTTGGAGACAGGAAACCTGGACCCCTGCGTGATGATCATGAACAGCAAACTGTAAACCTGAACAAAGGCAGGGTCAAATCAGAGTCTATTGAAACAGGGCACCGGGGATCATTCATATAGCGCAAGGCTGGCTGGTTAGGAGACTTTAGGTAAGGCCCAGCAGCGCCCTGAGTTCTGCCGTGTCTCTACAAAACAAGTAAAGCCGCCTTCCACCTCTGATGCTGTCAGAATCTGTTTCTGAGCCCTCTGCACATGGCGTGTCTGCCACAGGTGCTGAAGCGCTCACTAAATGGGCCGGCCAGTGCATTTCACACAGGACAGCAAGATGACTCTGGTCTAATTTCCTCCTGACTCTTGCTCAAAATGCCAAGATGCCAGAGAGCCATTCTATGGGAAGGGCCAGGTGCCAGTGGGGAAAGGACAGGTCAAGGAGGCCTGTCATTTAGGGAGCTCAGAGCCTTAGCATCCCAGGTACAGCCCTCCTGTACCTCGGACCTGAGCTCTTCCAGTCCATTTGTGTCTTCTCAATCTGCAGAATTTCTCAAATGTTCCAGATTTTCTGGCTAGTTTAACAGCCTTGTGGAGGGGTTAAAATCTCAAGTTTAAACTACCAAAGCTATTTAAGTTCTAACAAAACCTCAGGGATCTAGCTGAAACCATGTTCCTTTCAAGGATACAACTAAACGCCATCGTGACTTGTTCTTTGCAAATTCCCCTTTTTCTATTGGTGTTAAGAAACACTGACATAATCCTGGAAGGCAACTAAACGTGCAATGAAAATAAAGGCAATGCATTTTCTTGGTAACGCCTTGTGCTCTAATGCGTCCCAGTCACGAAAGCTCAAAGCAGTGACTCCTGGAGGGACCTGCTCTAACGTAACCTGTGGGTACCACGCTGGGAGAGGCGAGCAAGAGGCCTTTCTTACGTGTCTTCCCCCTGATTTCTGATGTAAAATTGCACAATTTTCTTGAATTTCTGAGGCTTACTTTCACCATCTGTAAAAAGGAGAAAGCAGCTTATTTTCTACCTAGCAACCTATCAATAGCAACTTAGGAACATAATATATTATAATAATAATATAATATTAGAGCAACTTGAATGAAGAGAAAAAAAAAACAAGGACTGGGATGGGCTTATAGAGTGGTTTGTTTTTTTACCCCCCTCTCCTTTATTTTTCAACAGTTTTGAAATATGATTACATTATTCACTTAAAGAAAAAATTAATTTATTATAAATTTCAACACAAAGTAACTTGAAATTGATGAACACCATATGAGGGCAAATCACAGTTAAATCTTAATGAGCCACATGCCTCTGAATTCACAGTGCTTTACCTACAGTCAATTTTGAAAATCCAAATGGAATTTCCCTGGTCACAAAGAACACCTCAGAGATGATCTCAATCAATCGATCCAAAAATATGAACGTATGCATTTTAATCTGCGAATTCAGCACTGTGGAAAACACCCAGGAAAGAAGGAGAGGACCTGCATATCCTGGCTTGAAAGAGTCCCAGGCATATTGGGAAAACAAGATTAACTTATATCACAAAATGCAAGTGACAGAACTGTGGCTATGTCAGAAGGCCAAACTATAAGGAACAAATTCTAGAGATGAGTGAATGTTCAGAGTAACCATGGACAATGTTATGGAAATTTGGAATTAAGTGAAACCTTAAGAAATGAATAACATCTATGTGTAAGATAGAAGGGAGAAGGGAGGAAGGAGGAACTAATATTTGCTGACACCTACCATTCACTAGGTGCTGTTTTGGTGACTTCACATATGTAACCTTGTTGGCTAACAGCCACCCTGTGAGGCGGGCATTTTTAGTATCCCCATTTGACAGATGAGGAAACTGAGCCACAAGTATTGTTCTGAGTTTATGGTATAACGCAGGAAACTGCCTGATTACAGGAGGCACCCGTCTCCTATGCCTGATAACATAATGAAACATAATTAGAATAAACAGAGACCATATAATAGAGACTTGTGCTGTCCAGTGTGCTGTCCACCAGCCAATGTGCCTGTTGGCTATTTGAGATGCATCCAGTGCAACTAAGGAACAGAAACACTGTGAAATATTTTTCTATTAAACGTAACTTTATTGTTTTGGTAGAACTACATTTTACTTCAACCATTGAACATTTAGCTTCCAAATTAAGAAGTGTTGTAAGTTTTAAAACACACACTGAATTTCAAAAACTCAGTATGAAAAAGGAATGTAGGATATGACCCAACAATTTTTAATATTGATTAAATGTTAAAATGGTAACATTTGGGATATGTTGAGGGAAATAAGATACAGTAATGAAAATCATTTCACCTGTTTCTTTTTTTACATTTTTATGTGGCTACTAGAAAATTGTAAATTACAATATGGCTCTTATTATACGTCTATTGGATAGTACTAATACAGAGAACGTGGCGTGTCAAACAGTGGTAAGTGCAGGAGAAAGGACAAAACACAGCAGAAGTGAAAGAGTAATGGTCTGTCTTCTACTAGAATATAAGCTCCATGCAAATACAGACCTTGTTTCTGTTCCCTGCTGTACCCTCACACCTGTAACAGTGTCTGGCATACAATGGATGCTCAATAAATCGTGACTGTGAATTTCTGCCTTTGGTGCCACCAACATTCTCACCACCAGGGCTTGAAAGCTGGGGGTTCTCTTTGCTCTCCGCTGTCTGCCATCTTTGGTCAGTCCCCAGACCTGTCGCTTTTCACTCTGTGAGAGCTCTAATATCCATCCTTTGCTTTCTATGTCTTCTGCCCCCACCCCACCCCACATCTCACCCTATTGGGTCCTAGTTCCTAAATTACCTTTATTGCTTTATAACTGGCCTCTCTGCCACTGCCTCCCACCAATCCATTCTGCTCATCACTGTCAGATTAACTCTTCTCAATCACCACTTTCATTTTTAAAGTTCTTTAAGAGCAAGGCATGGATCTTATTTATCTTGGTACACCCACCAAGTGTGTGGCACCCCGTAGGGGCTTAAGAATTGTAAGAAACATTTCTCGAATGTGTCAGATTATTTGTAACTTCATTATTAAACAATTACTAATGGTTACTTTTATCTCGTCCATTCCTTGCTCATAACCCTTTAAGAAATCTCCCACAAACTATAGGACAAAGTGCAAACTGAGCTTGGCATTCATGGCCCACCATGGCCTGAAGATGACTACGTTTTGGTCCCATCTTCTCTGCAGTCAGCCTTCCCTTCCTCAGATCATGCCTCTCTCCTGCTGGCTTCTGCTCATATTGGTCTACACTCTCTTGGGACACCTTCCCTCATCCACTTAGCCAACTTCTACCCATCCTTGAAAGTCTGGATCAATCCCCAATTCTCGGTCAAGGACTCTCCAAATATCTCATGCAAAAAATGAACATCTCCTGTTCTGTCCTGCTGTAGGTCTGACCATTAGCATTAGTCATTTGGCATTTAGCACATCCTGAAATTAATTCATCATTCATTCATTCATCCATCAGATGCCTATCAGGCCTTTAATCATATATTATCAATATTTTTTTCATACTTGTATCTTATCTATTCAATTATGTTATAAATTCTTTGGAGGAGATGACTAAGATTTGAAACTTATTTGAATGGTCTATGTGCACAACATGTGTATGTTATTAATAAATTACTGATCAAAGAGAATGTGGTCTCCTTCATGCCTGTGTGTTGTTATACATATTGTTCCATTTGCCATTCTACGTCCTCTCTCCAGCTCTCATTATTTCCATCTGTCAGGCAAATTCTTATTCATCTTTAAACAGACAAGCTAGTCTGATCTCTCCTGCCTTTAGGTGTCCTCTACCCATAACAATTTGCACTTGTCCACCTCTCATCCTCGTGGTTTACTTGTCTGTTTTGTTTGGTAAATGATTCCCCCTCCTAAAACCACTAACAATCACATTCTGTGGTGTATTTAAGTACCTTACGATCTTCACAGGAAAAGCATTAATTAAACTTATGCAGGTGTTGTAGTCGTGATTGTATCAAATATATCCATGAACTTTAAGTGCACATTCTCATTAGTAGTACCTTATGTATTTAAAATGTGTTTCTTTCTTTTCTATCCTCACAACATCCACGTAAAGTTACTACAAAACATCCCCATATTGCATTTGAACGAATGAGTTCTGCAGTTTCATGCTTATGCTGTTGTTTTACGTATTGTTGCATTTGCCTGGAATGCCTTAAGAATAGAAAGAGATTAAGTGAATTAATCAGTAAAACATACCCAATACACACTGAAGAGCTCCATATTATTGCTCATATTTGGCATTCCTTGGGTGCTTTAAATGATATTTAGAAATAAAAGAATTAAGATGTTTGATTATAATACAAATGCTGAGAAATCATGAAGATTGAGAAAGGTGATGCCAACAATAGCCCAGTGGTTAAATGGGCATTTTCTAATCAAACTGCCTTCATTCAAATTTCAGCTCCATCTTGTTCTGGTTGTGTGTCCCAAGGCATGTTGTTTTATATCTCCAAATCTCAATTTCTTCATCTGCTAAGTGAGGATAATAGAAGAAATCATATTATTGTGATGACTCAAAACTCATACTATTGTGATGACTCAGAAAGGTAATGTACGTAAAATGTTTCCAGGCACGTAGTAAGAATTCTATAAGTAAATGAATGTAATTTAGAAATACTGTGTCGAAAGACCAGAAGTAAACAAATGTTTTCATATTTTTAAAAAGTCACATTCCAAAAACTGCTTAATGATGAACATTATATTCTCTGGCAGAATCCTAGAAAATGTGATTAAACAGCTGACTTATGAAGGAAAGAAGGTGATCCTTATTGGCTGGCATGTGTTTGTTATGACTAAGTCAAATCCACTAATCTTATTTCCTGTTTGGAAGGGATTATCAGACAGGTGAATTAATGTTCAGAGGTCATGTATGTTTATTTTTGTTGGTTTTATACTCTTTTTGGTGATTTCTTTAGAAGAAACATATACAGAATGAAAATTCTGTTATGTAAGCTGGTTTAAAATGTTTCAATGGCCATGATGGAATAACTAATACTAGGCTTTCCCTCCTGTAGTAAATAACCAGAAAACTGGACAAAAGAAATGAAACTATTATTTTCAAGCATTAGAAAACAGGCAATGCTGGATTGTGATCCCCGAAAAAAGAGATGCAAACTAGATGATCCTTATAACAGGCTAGGCATTCCATCTGGAAGTATTTTCAAGGCCATAATATAGGGAGAAGGAGCCCAAGCAAAGCACAGCAGTCTTGCTGAATTGAGGAGGCAGAAATCAGAGTTTGAGTAGGCTGAGACAGCTGAAATTTATAGAATAGAATATCATAGAGAATGAATATGCACAGGAAAAGAGCTCCAGAAATTTGCACAGTGGGACCCTTGAGTCTTTCATTAAGTATTCAGCTGCACATATTCAGGAAGAAACTTTATGAAGCCAGGCAAACAACAAATATTAAGGAACTATAAACTGAACAATTTCTTGCACTCACATGGGGCTGGAAGATAGTCAAGTTCCAACCAGCCAACATGGAGAGAGTTCATTGATCCTCAGAGCATTCAGTAGAGACTACGGAAGGTTCACTCTGTAGCAATATGATAAAAGTATCTCGAGGGTGAAGACTATTCTAGGCCCACCTTTTAAATTTTTTTAAAACAAATCTCAAAATAATCAGGCTGATGCACAAGTAACTCAATGGCTTTTCAAAACAAAATTTACCACTCTTTAAATAAAGACTACAAAATCCAGATGCTCAACAATGTAACATTCACAATGTCCAACACCTGGTAGACACCCAACACCAAAAATTTTTAGATATGGAACCTGTAGCCAGTTTTTTAAAAATCAGGCAGTAAGAACAACAGCAGAATAAACAGAAAAGAGGAAAGTAGCAGACAATGACTTAAAATGGCTAATATAAATATGTTCGAGGATTTAAAGGAAAATATAAAAGTATTAAGATAAATTAAAAGTATGAAAAAGAATCAAAATGGAACTTCCAGAGCTGAACAATATTGTATCTGAAATGACAACTCCACTAAATGGACTTAGCAGATTAGACAGTACAGAAAAAAAAAAAACAAAACCTGTTAAGTTTTAGACAAAGCAACAGAAATTATCCAAATTGAAGCAGAGAAAGAAAAACAACATGGAAAAAAATTAACATAACATCAGCACCTTTCAAGACAATAGAAAGGAATCTAATATATGTGTAATTGGAATCCTAAATGGGCAAGCATAAAAGGATGGATAAATAATGGTCAAAAATTTACCAAATTTGATAAAAATTATAAATCCAGAGATCTAAGGCACTCAACAAAGAGTATGTAGGAAAAAAAATGGGACACAGCATAGTGAAAAATAGCTGTAAATCAAATGTAAAGGGAAAACTGTAAAAGCATTTTGAGGAAAAAAGGTATTATATACAAAGAAACAAAATAATAATGACTGCAGACTTCCATCAGAAAAAATACAAGTCAGAAGGCAATTGAATGACACCTCTAGAGTGCTGAAAGAAAACAGTTGACCCAGAATTCTATATCAATTAAGAATATTCCCAAAAAATGGAGACAAAATAAAGACATATCAAAAACCAAAAGCTAAAACAATTTGTCAGCAGCATATCTGCATACAAAAAAAAATGTTTTCAAAGATCGGGTTGAAGGAAAATGACACCAGACGGAAACTTAGATCTACCAAAATGATAAATGCATGAGTAAATATAAAATATACTTAAATAAATTGAATTAATAACTTCAAATTTTCCCATAAAATAAATTCCAACCCCATATGATTTTATTAGTGAGTTTTATCAAACCTATAGGGAAAAAAATACCTTTCTCACAAAAACTTTTTCAGAAAACTGAAAAAGGGAAAACATTTGCCAACTCATTTCATAGGACAGCAATTCTATGATACCCAAATCAAATAACAAAATTACCAGAAAAAAAATTCAAACCAATGTGCTTCATAAATACGGATGCAGAAGTGTTAACAAAATATTAAAGATTGGAGACTTACGGTATCTGACTTTGTATTTGCTGGGAAGCTATACAAAACAGCACGATTTAGCGTTGCTGTGAGGACAAGCAGACAAAGCAATGGAGAGTATGAAGGGTCTAGAAATAACTCCCCCACACACCTGATCAGCTGATTTTTCAAATTTTCAGTCAGTTTATTCAAACAGTTAAATTGCCAAGGTAATTATATGGAAGAAAAAAAAGGTGTCTTCAAAACACGGTGTTAGCATAACTGGATATTTATGGAGAGAACTGTAAATCTTGACTTTTACTTTATGACACATACTAAAAGTAACTAAAAATGCAGTATTAATTTCAACCTAAAATTTATAACTACAAAATTTCTAGAAGGAAACATAGGAGAAAACCTTATCCAGCTTGGAGTAGGCAATGATTTCTTAGGGCAAATAATGTATTTTATTTTATGATTATAAAAGAAAAAATAACAAATTAAACTCCATGAAAATCTAAAATTTCTTTTTTGCTCCGTGAAAGATACTGGTAAGAAAATAAAAAGGAAAGCCAGGGGTGGGGAGACTACATATATACTGAGGATTTGTATCCATAATGAAGGACTTTTACAATTGATAATAAAAATACATAACAAACAACCCAATTTAAAAACCATCACAAGAGATTTGAGGACACTTCAGAAATGAAGGCATAGGAATAGGCAGTAAGGATATAAAAAGAAGCTCAACCTCATTACTAATCATGGAAATAAAAACTAAGTGCACAGTGAGAAACCACCACTCACAATACCAAGTGTTTGCAAGCATGTAGAACCACTGGAGCTCTCATACGTTGCCGATTGGAGGGTGAAATGAGACAACTCCTTTGGAAAACTGCTTGGTAGTCTCTAATAAAGTTAAGCGTACACTGACATTATGATCTCACAATTCCACTCTTAGGCAGTTACTCAAGAGAAATGAAATATACATCAACACAAAGACTCAGACAGGATTGTTTGAGATTGATTTAATCTTAATATAGCCAAAAACTGTAGACAACCCAAATGTCCATCGACAGGCGATTGTGAGAAATCCATGCAATGGATTACTCCTCAGCAGCGAAAAGAACAAACTACTAATAAATGCTATCCTGTGAGTGAATTTTGAAAACATTATACTGAATAAAAATACAAGATACAAACAGTACATGCTATATGATTCCACTTACATGAAACTCTAGATGAGGCAATATTATACTAATCGATAGTGACAGAAAACAGATTTGTGGTTGCCTGGATCCAAGGCAGGGGTGAAGCTTGCATATAAGGAGGCGTGGTAGGTGATGGAAACGTTCTCTGTTTTGACTGTGGTGGTGCTTGCAGGGGAACACACATTTGTCAAAATTCATCAAAGTGTACACTTTAAATGGGTTCATTTTAATGTATGGAACTTACATATAAATTATGCTCCAATACTGTTGATTTTAACTAATCAAAAAAGATTGTATAAATTGTTTTAAAAGTATAGGTATTTGTTCTTGACCTTGCCCTATTCCATGATTTTATCTAGCAAGAAATCTTACTTATTGAATTTATTGGTGGCACTTGGTATGGGATCGTTTCATTTATTTGTTTATCCAGCACACATCCTTTAAGTATCTATTGTGTTTTAGCCATTTAAGACTATCATGGCCTCTACTCTCATGCCATTGCAATCTTATAGGGGAGGCAGACATTAATTGAATAAGTAGAATGTTTGATTTTAAGGTGAAAGAAGCTGTGCTGTTGCAGCCCTAAGAACAATGAAATGAGATGAAGCATGAAAGGCAGGAAGTCATGTCCCAGCCGTGTCCTGAGAGCCATGGAAAGCCAGCCAGGGGTCCCGTGCAGGAGCATGAGCACTGATGTGGCAGTCTGGGTGAGAAAGATAGAAACTTATATTAGGATGATGGCAGCAGGGAGAGGGGGAAGTGGATGCATTTGAAAAATAGCTAGGAGGTGAAATGGACCTCTCTTGGTGAAGGACTGGATTTGGGGGATGAGGGACAAGGAGGCGTCAAGGAGGACAGCCAGGTCTCTGCCTTGGACAACTCTGTGGATGGAAGCATTTCCATCCTATACAAAGGTGAAGAGGCAAACTGGGGGCTGGGAGAAGGGAGAAGATGAAGGACATGCTGGACCTAACGTACCTGGAGGACACTGACAGGGAAAGTGCTGATTACTGGACTGGACACAGAGTCCTGAAGTCTGGGACATCTGGGCTGGAGCTATAGATACGGCAGCCATCAGGGTAGAACCAAACCTTTGGGAGGATGAGATCACAAAACGGAGGTGTGAGGGGAGAAGAGTAGGCCCGAGAGAGAGCCCAGAGAAGAACCAGTCCCTATAGCCTGGCCAGAGGAAGCAAAGAACAATGAGAAGGCATGCCCAGGAAGTGGGAGGAAAAATGGAAAATTGTTAAAGCACAGAAGCTGAGGAAGGGAAGAGAGCATTTCAAGGAGGGTACGCATGGGGATAGTGGCCCTTCTACCTCAGAGTTCCAGACCCATGCATGAGGCCAGTGGGAGGTAGTGATAATGTCTACCATGCTTGAGTGCTTACTGTCTACACTGGACAGTACTCTGAGCACTTCGTGAGGATCATCTCATTTTATCACTGCCACAGTAGCAGTGGGTAGACAAGGGGAGCACTCTGCTCTAGTGCTCCCTGCCAGAGCCAGAATGAATATAAGACTCCCAACTCCTAGTCCAGTGCTCCTTCCCCTTGTTACCTTTTCCTTGGCCTAGCCTGCCTGGCCATCTATTTCTCCAAAACTGCCCCTCAGCCTAGGTGACCCAAATCTTCTGCACCATGGGGTAAGATATTTGAGACTTTGGACTTCTCGGTCTCCTTCCTGGCCCATGGCGAAGCCAGCTGACTCTCTGGCCAGAGAAAGAGGCGATTGCCAAGCTGTCGCCAGGCAGAGGCTTCCTTTCCTGCAGGTGCCCAGCGCAGTGCCCTTCCCACTCCTACCTTTTAGTGCTCCTCCTGCATCACACAGTTGGTGGCAGAACTTTTGCAGGAGTTATCCCTGCAAATTGTTGGGCGGGGGGGTGAATGAAAGGGAACATCTCTAGCTCAGTCCTGAGTGGTCTCCCTGCACTCTCCCTCCTCGTTCACCCTTCCCTAGGTTGGCATCATTCTCTTTCCTTCTCAGGCCTTATATAGTCATGCAGTTTCTCAAGGACCCAGGAAGACTGTCTGCCAGCACCTCTAATCGCTCTGCTGCCAAGGCCATGGCTGAGGCGAGCTGCAAACTCCACGTTGGAGCCAGGCACTGAATATCCCTATTTTCTTCTTCTCTGAGCAAGGCAGTGGAGACAGCCTCAGGCACCCCTTCCCGGCTCAAGCCACCAGCATCCCACACATGCTTGCAAGGAAACCAGGAAGCCAGAGTGCATGGGTGCCCGTGCCTAAGACTGAGGCCCGGCAGGTGCTAGGCACTGGCCCTTCTCCCGCTTGGTGCCTGCACAAGGCTGCAGTTCTTTGTGTCTGAATCTCTGCTGTCTGCACTAGACTGGGTGGAGTAGAGAAGCCGGAAGCAGCAAATCAGTGTCTGGTTCATGAAAAATGCCTAGAAGGGTGGACATTTTCATTAGAAACCCTTGCCCATTTGGAGAAAACAGGTCTGCGTGTGCAGCAGCCTTCCCCTCCCTGGTCTCCTTTCCTCCCCCATGCCCACTCCCTATCACGCCACCTCCCCTTTCTGATTTCTCTACCAACACCCCCTCCCTCCCTGGTCATCTGGATCTCGTTGTTCTTGCATTTCCCCAGCTGCCTGTCTGCATTCGCAGCCCTGCACGTGCACAGACACACACGTGCTCAGGACACCCCCACCCTGTGGCTCTTTACCCCGACAACCCCACACCTTTTGCAAATTCACAAGGCAATTCCTTTCTTGGCTCCAGGACCCCCTTAACAGAATGGGCCCTTTATTCCAAAGTAGGAATAGAAAGGGCCTTGGGTATAGTTAACTGGAGCAAGAGAAGCCACCAGGAAGGACTGCATTTTTGTATAGGAGAGTGGGTGGGCGGCTTGTGTGGTTTGGAATACTTTAGTCCTTTCCCAGAGAATATGCTATATGAACAATCTATTTCTCCACTTCGGGGGCTTCCCTGAACAAGACCGTGGAAAGGAATGTGCTGGGAATGCCATTAACAAAATGTGCTCCCCTTGCTTCACCTAAAGGCCTTTTGCTACTTCAACTGCTATTCGTTTTTTACTTTATATGTTAACCAATGTGCTGAAAAAGATTAGCAAAAATACAGGACATTGTCACTTTAAGAATCTAGACTAAAACACCTTAAGTGAACTCTGCAGTAGACAGAGGGGGGAAAAGGCCCTTCTCTGGCCCTTGCTGCTTTTGCCATTATTCATGATGTAATTTTTCAGGTGTTAGTTTGGCAGAGAAAGATCGGAACAGGGCTTGTTGCTAGGACATGAATGAAGAAGAGGAATCCCATTGGTTCCCTGCAACTTGGCAGGAACCAATGGGAACGAAGGGGATGGGGGGGGGGAAGCCACCAAAAAAAAAAAAAAAAAAAAAGACTCTCCAGACTATCATTGCGTTTTCTTTGCTAAAGTAAACTGAGGTATTGTAAATTTATGGGGGGATTGTTGGTCTATTTTTTAGGGTATAGGTGGACAGTGGTGCCCGATGGACCAATGCTGAGGGTGAGCAGTTAAGACCGCTTTGTTCAGACTGTCCTGGGTTTCACTAATAGCTCACTGACGCTAGCAGTCGGGAGCGGTATGCAAACGAGGCTGGGCACATTTCACACCCTTGCCATGCTGCCACACACTGTTTGGGGAATGCGATTATGCCAGAGCTGGAGGCAGGGAGGCAGGGGCGTGGGTGGAGGGGCACTGGGATTCTTCCTCTGTTCTCAGGATTAGGTGAACCGCAAGCAATAAGTGAAATTACAATGTAAGTGAAACAGCTCCGTGTGCGTAACGAAGGGCTCGGCGTGTTCCCTGCCCAAGGCTTCCCAGCCGCCTCCCAACACGCTGCCCTGGGCATCCCAGTGGGTCATGGGTGAGATCTGGCCCAGCAAAACCTCCAGTTCTCATAACAACCACGTGGACTCACAGTGCAACAGAGACTGTCACTGGAGTTTCCAGACAGGGGCTATAAAACGTTCACCTACTTAAGCTGTGTGAGTCTCAGCCTCCCGGCTAGCAAAGTAAGCAGTTCTGTGTGCCAGTCATGCTTAGCTGAGGGATTCTAGGCAGTTCCTTGCAAAGCTGGGCAGGAAGAGAAGTATCGATCCCTGCAGGGCCCCCTCTTTTGATTGTGAAGGCTTGACAACCATCGCAGGGCCTCCCTTGCCATATTCCATTGTCTGGGCTCTGGCTGTAACCCACACCTTTTTTTTAAATAAATGGGCAGGCTTTGGGCTGAGTGACTTGAAACCCAGACACATAATAAATTGACTTCTATTGGGTTATAGACCTGGCCAGTTTATTTACACCCTGGAGGGGGCTCAACCTCTGCCAGATTCCTAACATCAGAGATTTTGTGGCTGGAGTCCAGCAACATAAAAGGATTTCTCCTTGTAATCCGAGTACTTCCTAAGACCACAGGCAGTTTCAACCAATTAACATCTCTGATTGCAATAGAAAAATTTTAGGAGACTCAAAAGGACCAGGAGGCAACCACAAGCCTTTATTGAATCCACGGCAGGAATTGATCTGATTATTGATTTCTTTCTTGCTGATTTCTGTGACTTCTCAGGTTGTTGAAGATTTGGGGGGAAGGACGGTGGGGCAGAGGCAGAAAATAGGAAGATATGAAACAAAGTGGGAATTTTTAAATAGGCCTCTCTTTCTCTCAGCCAAACAAATCCCAGGCTCTGTTCACATCCACTCCTCAACATTGATAGAAAACACATCTCCAAGTGCAGACCCTAACTGCATCCTTCAGGTGACAGGTTGCATGTGTGCCTCAGTTCAAAGCCAAAGTCCGGGTTGAGTAAATCTGATTTCAGACAGTCAGCATTTCAAAATGAAAGCATTCGACCTGAGCCCCAAATAGGAGGTCTTCCTGCAGCTCTTTACCAGGAATCCTGTGAGATGCACTGCAGTCAAAGTCACCACTCAAACCTCACTTTGTTCTCAGTTCTCATAAAACCTCAGACTGCTTGCAAAGCTGCCCCACCCAAGCTATGCAGAGGCTCCGAAGACTACTGCCAGGGAGCGTAAAACGCATGGGAAGGATGTTGCAGGCAGCCTGCCCCACCGGAGGGTGGGGAGCTGAGCAGGCAGCAGCCAAGGGGGGACAAAACAGTCCCAGGAAAGAAGAAGGAAGGTGACATGGTGTCTCTCTCCCTAGATTTCAATGCATCCATTAATCATTAATTAATTAGGAACCCTTTTATATTTACTGGGGGAAATGGGTAAAAAATCAGAAAGATCTGAGCTCTCCCTTTCATGGAAAAAGGGGGGAGAAGTGGTAAGAATATGGAGCCAGCTGAACAATCAGTGTTAGAGCTCTGTCATTTAAACAATACAGGTTGTATTCAAAGCCAGCTTCTAACTTCAAGCCTCCAGATATCCACCTTATGTATTATTAATTCTGTATAAGAGCATTGTCATCCCTTGGTACAAAGAATTAACAAAGACCCCACAAGTTAACAGAGCTACTTAGTGACACACAGTTAGCCTGGGTCAGAGACCAGGAAGAGACACCCCCCACTTGGATCCCCCCACGAACAGACTTTAGAAATGAGCACATTTTCATTGCCACTGCATGAACTATAAGCTAATTATGTTTTCCTGCAAGGGAAGCAAATTATATTGATTGTACAATAAAAGCTATTGTCATTCCCAGTATATTCATCATGACTCAGAAAGATGCAAAAATATTGACTTGCTCTAAATAGCATTTTACTTTTGTCTCCAGGCAGCAGTTTTTAAGGCACAGAATGACCAGAGATGGTTTTGTTAACCAGTCACAGGGAGGGAATGTGGTGGAAGAGACGGAAGTCATGGATATGACCTGGCCCACCACAGGTGAACAACAGCACACTCTAAGGAAAAGGATGCACATTTCAGACTTCAAGAAAGAGTTAACCTGGGTTATTAGATATATATTTTTTAAATTCCCTAAAACTCCCAATAGTACCTACAGTAACAAGAAAATAACGAAGCCCACTGACATCTTTGAAAAGAAGGTGATTAATTAAAGTAATTAGGCTGCACTGAATTATTAAAATATGAAGTCTTCTGTAGGGATGACCAAAAAAGGCAGAACAATTTTGCAGTTCAAAAATTAAAACCATATTCTGGTTCATTAGCTGAGACGGGAACTCACACGTTTTAGCCTACAATCTTATTCACAGATGCTTAAGCATCTAATATTTCACACCTTTGTAAATGGTTCTTGTAAAAATTTTTGAAAAAAAAACAGAAAGAAAAAGAAAAGAAGAAAAAAACAATCTGACTTTAGTTATTTTATTACTTGTAGAGAAGAGGTGATCTTTTGAAAGAATGTCAAGGAGCCTTTCGGGTTTGCTTTGAAAATGCCCCCAGGCTTTGAAATGCCAGGTGTGTTGGGGCCGTGACTAGAATCAGACTGGGGACAGTGAAGGGCAAAGAGGCACCTCTTAACACATTCCTCTGCTGTGTCTTCAAAGCAGTCCATGTCTCTTTCCCTCCTACTAAATCAAACCAGACTCCTTGGCCTGACTTTAAAATCCCTCTCCATGTTGCTCTGCCTCATCTCTCCCCACCCTGTGAACCCCACACGCAAGGTGGTCAGACAAATCTCACTACCTTGTTTCAAACCATATTCTAGCTGTCCAGAGGGCTTGTCCCCTGCCTGGAACATCCTTCATTTCTCTCTGCTGTGGCCATAGCCTCCCCATCGCTCAGAACCCAGCTCTGAGTCCCCTTCTCCACTGCTCCCATGTCTTGTCTTCACACTCAGGACCTAGGCCATTTATGATTTAATCACAAATCTGCTCATGTTCCTCCTCCTGCTTTGAAACCTTCACTTGCAATCTCTGCCTTCAGATTAAGTGTGCAGGTGCATCAGCCTGGTGTTCACTGCCCTCTGGGATCTGGCCCTCACCTGTTCCTCCAATCAGTGGTTAACAGTATCCCCTACAAATTCAGATGGCCTGGGTGACAGTCCTATCTCTGCCATATAGTACTAGTGTGGCCTGGAGCAAATAAACTTAACCAGGCCTCTTTGAGCCTCAGTTTTGACAAAGGATTATGGAGATGATTAAATGAGTTAATATACACGAAGCACTTGAAACTGAGGGTGGCATATACTTGGCAGTCAGTAAGTATTACTCATTATCATTGCCATTAGTATTATTTGTCCTCATCACAAATCTTGCCCTCAAGCAAACTACTCAATGTTCTATGTTGCTTTTCTACCAATGTGCCTTTGTTCAAAGAGTCTATAAAAACCTACCACATCCTTCAGGCCCCAATGTAATGCCATGTTCTCCAAAATCCTGGCCTGGATTCAGTCCCACCAATCTGTCCAGTCTCTCAACTAACTCAGCACTTTATCTGTACCTCTCTGATGATGCTTAGCACCATCTGTTTCATATTATAGCTTTGAGAGGGTATTGAGGGTAGTAACTATATCTATCTTTACATCTACTCCCACGTGTCGCAGAAACTATTGGTGCTCATCAAGTACTTCATGTGTCTTATATTGAAGTTCAGCTACAAGGAGGTGAGCTTCCATCAGGGTGGGTCCCTGAGTGACTGTGTGGAGCATACGACTCCTGGCAAGTCCCTTTGGATGTATTACCTGAGCAACCAATGATCTTTTGTTGTGTTAAATAAGGCTCTGAAATTTGGGGACTGCTGATACTTCAGCATAGCCTAGCTTATCCTGACTATTATACCACTCCACCTTTTCAACATCTGATATAGAAAATTTAGTACATAGGACACATTTAATTTTCAAATGCTGAATAAATAATGTGCAGAATTACTCTTTTTTAATGAACATATCTAATAGCTTATGTTGTTCAATCTAATGTCAAGCATTTTATTTTGACTCCTTAGCTAGAATGCACAGCCTTGAGGGGTTTTCTCTATTGCCCAAAGGACCTGGCATAGACACGTGCTTAGTAAGACTTGTTGATTAATGAGGGGTCAGCTTCAGTTTACCAGTTCACCAGAAGTCTACTCCATCCGAGACCACAGCTTGGTAGTAAATGCTCCAGCGATGGCTGATTCTTCCAGAACTACTTCCGACTCCACATCTTAAGGGTATAGTGGGATTATAGCCATGCAGTGCAGTGACTGTCCCAGTTCCAGAGACCACAGCTGTTTGGTAGCCGTAGAGAACAAAAGGCATAAAACTGTTTTTCAATATTTTGTTTAACCTACACACCATTAGTCAAGATTTTGCTAGGGCTTTTGCTAGGTGGTTTATATTATAAACATTCATTTTCTAAACATGAAAATATAGTGAATATATTTCTGAAAAGCACTCAGTTTCTTTTTCTTTTGTCCACTCTGAGATTCTGACATCCACCAGATGGTAGAGAGCTAGGTTAAGACCTGCTGTCTACCATCTTCATCTCAGACGGATGAACTGGGCATACATGCGATTTCTACAATCCACAAAGAACCTCTTCCTGTGGTAAGAATCCAAAAACCCAGGTTCAAGTCCCAGATTCACCTAGTGGATAACTCATCCCTTCTATGTCTCAGTAACCATCTGCAAAAAAGGTAGAAAGCTATTTCTCTCTCCTTCTTTCCCCTGTAAGATTATTGTAGTGAAGACTAAACGAGATACAATGCAGAAACGCTTTGAAATAAAAAGACATGAATATTTTCCTTCTGACTCTCACAGGCATCTGGAGCATATGTTCTAGCTCCTGATGAGAATGTGACTCTCAGAAACCCAGGTGTCATGCTCCCCTCCACTGTCAAGGTCATGGAAAGCTGACACTGAGGGAAAGACTAAACTACCTATAAGATAAAAGCAACTCAATTCAGAAGAAGAAAGGCATGGGGCTTCTCAGAAGATTAAGAGAAGGCAAATTTGGTCAACACATCTGGGGAAAGCTCTCCACTCTGGGATCATGCTCTGAACCAAGATGTCATAAACTCAAGGTCACCCACCCTCAAAGAGAAAAAACGTTGAACTTTAGAGGGAGAATAGTTCAAGAATAGACATCATCTGGGGTAAGATGAACCAACTAAAGTATGTTCAGGATGTCAGGATCATGTGCAGAGCATCCAGGGATTCAGGAAATTACCCTCACCCTGGCTTGGAAAGTCCACCAATGGTAGGTCATGCCACAGGTCCCAGGCACCTCTCAACTGCCCTCTTAATTGGTTTCATCCTATGCCAGCTACTCCCAGAGGCTCTACGTGCCAGTTTGCCCTGTGGGGCATTGCCCCTGAGTGGACAGAACTAGCTCAGAGCTGCCAGGGCCACCAGGATGTCAGGCTGGTCTGAACAACTCAATGGGCAAGGTCAGGACATCCCAGAGGGGAAGGGCTGGCTGAAGTTGACCATAGGAAATCTCAGCCAGGAGAGATGGGCTTTGTCGGGTCACTGCTTAAAATGCAACAGGGAAGCAAAGCCGGTCTCTCGGGCCAGGTGGGAGCCAAGGCTGGTAATTAAGAGGTAAGAGACACTGGAGCCAGCGGGCTGGGAATTAACTAAGCAGATGGTGGAGGTGGAAGTGCAGTTGCTCTCCAGCCAAGTACCCTTGTGCACAAATGACATTGTTGGGTACGTGTCCTACCAAGGGCTCCAGCTCTTTGACACAGCAGTGTGACTGTCCTGCCTCCTGCTGTATGGAGACACATCATACCACACCCACTCCCACACCTCCCCGCCTGGAGACAGTGCCAATCTCAGCCACAGACGCCTAAGCTTTGAGGGTATTTTATTCTCCTTCTTGGCCTTTGGGATATATATATATATATTTTGCATTCATTAGACCATAAGCAAGTTCCAATTATATGCCCAGCTGTGTGCTATGTCCTGGCAATTCTAAGATAAATAAGACATGATTCTTACATGTTCAGTCTAGACAGTGAGACAGACAGGTAAATAAGTACACTAACTAAAGCGACACAGTTTTTAGGGGTGAAATTATCACATAGCTGACCAGTTCTTCCCTCTTAACACAGTCTTTTCTGTGTTCAGGGATAACACACTCACCGGGTTTTTCTCCTAACTCAGTGGCTCCTTCTTCTCAGCCTCTTTTGCTGTATCCTGCTCTTCCAGCGGAGGTAGATTTCTGAAATCCACCACATTTCAGAAAGTCCTGTGGCTCATTCCCTGGCCCTCTCTTCCCCTGAGTGATAGCCAACCCAGTGCCTTACATATCATCCGTGCACTGATAATTTCCGAGTTTGTATCTCCAGCCCACTGCCTCCTTGAGCTCTCCTTCATACATCCACCTGCCCTCTAACATCTATCCGTGGATGCCTAATAGACATATGAGGCTTACTTACTGTTATTCCTCTCCCCCGGTTCTGCTCCCACCTCTGCCACCAAACCATCTCCCCTCAGTACATGGCAGGTCAGCCCCCCAATCGCTCAAACAGAAAACCCAAGCATTATCATGGCCTTCATTGGATCCATCAATAAAGCCAAAACAAAATCCAGCATCTGCAACTTCTTACCACCTTTTATGTTCTAACTCTCACAGCGCTCTTGGACCTTATTCTCAGAATATGCACATATGCACCATTTTCCAGAAAATTTCAAAAGTTTCATAGACTCATTCACAGACCACTGGGGGAGGGGCTTGTCAATAAGCTCCAGGCTAAGAACTCAGGTCACTGGCTGCGATAAATGAGTGTTTTTATCTGTTTAACTGTTTTAGATGTTAAGCCTCTTAGGGACAGGGATCCTTCATGTAATTATCTCAGTAGGACACCTGGCACAGTGCCTCATACAGCTAATCCCTTAAGTATTTTTGAATATAATACAGAGAAGAAAATTAACCATCATCCAATAACTATTTATGGAACACATACTACATGCAGTGCCCTGTACTGGTTGTCATGGAAAATACAAAACATGCAGAGAGGCCAGGTGCCGAGGCTCACACCTGTAATCCTAGCACTCTGGGAGGCCAAGGCGGGAGGATTGCTCAAGGTCAGGAGTTTGAAACCAGCCTGAGCAAGAGCAAGACCCTGTCTCTACTAAAAATAGAAAGAAATTAATTGGCCAACTAAAAATATATAGAAAAAATTAACCAGGCATGGTGGCACATGCCTGTAGTCCCAGCTATTCGGGAGGCTGAGGCAGAAAGACTGCTTGAGCCCAGGGGTTTGAGGTTGCTGTGAGCTAGGCTGACACCACAGCACTCACTCTAGCCTGAGCAACAGAGTGAGACCCTGTCTCAAAAAAAAAAAGAAACATACAGAGAAAGTCAGCCAACACCACAAGGAATAGCATGGACAGGAAGGTGACACAGGTTGGAACGGGACAAGGTAGGTTTGTTAAAAACATAAGGCAACTCAACCTGGCATGTGGCAGACCCCAGGTTAGGTGAAGAGCAGTGAAAACAAAGCTCACTGCTCAGCTTTCACATGGCTGAGTTGGCAGGAGGGCCATTCGGCACCATTCAAAATCCAGTAAGTCAGCTGGGTGCGGTGGCTCATGCCTGTAATCCTAGCACTCTGGGAGGCCGAGGCAGATGGATTGCTCAAGGTCAGGAGTTCGAAACCAGCCAGAGCAAGAGCGAGACCCCGTCTCCACTATAAATAGAAAGAAATTAATTGGCCAACTAAATATATATAGAAAAAATTAGCCTGGTATGGTGGCGCATGCCTGTAGTCCCAGCTAATCAGGAGGCTGAGACAGAAGGATTGCTTGAGCCCAGGAGTTTGAGGTAGCTGTGAGCTGGGCTGACGCCATGGCACACACTCTAGCCCAGGCAACAGAGCGAGACTCTGTCTCAAAAAAAAAAAAAAACGAAATCCAGTAAGTCATCCAAAGATGATGGGCAGCCTCCTTTATTGCCCCATTTTCATGCTGAAAGATGGAAAATGGTTGGATCAAACCCCCATAGAGGGCACTGGGGAATCAGGGTGTTTACAGAGAGAACTGGGTGCTTAATCGTACTATGTGTTTTTAAGTGTGTCACAGGCTTCTTGGCATGACTGTAAGCTCTTTGAGGGTGACTGTAATAATAAGGGCTATCATTATTGCAATAGTTAAGAGCTTACAAAACACTTTAATGTGCATCACATTACTTAATCCTTAAAAACCTCCCAGTGAAGAAGCTGTTATTAACCAGCTACATTTTGCAACTAGGAAATTTAGATTTAGAGAAAGAAAGGGAGAGGAAACTCAGATTGTTGAGAATTGACCAAGTGCCAGGGATTGCCATACATATTTCACTTATTTTTTACCAAAATCCCACAAAGTAGTATGAATATTCCTGATTTACAGATATAGAAACGGAGGTTCTGAAGAGTTAAATAACTTGCTGATAAACAATGAGGCCATGGTAAGATCAGCTTTGAGGATGGGACTGGCCCCCTTCCCACTAGCAGTGGACACAGTGCTGGACACCTAGCTGACATTCATTAAACACAGCCCAAACCAGTGCATTAGTGGGTGGCGGGATTGACAGCAGGCAGAACTGGCTTGTGGAGGCCCTTTCAGTACAACATAGAACTGTGGTTCCGAACCCCCAGGCTGCGGACCAATACCAGTCCATGTCTGTTAGGAACCAGGCCCACAGCAGGAGGTGAGTGGCATGAGCCAGCTAAGTTTCATCTGTATTCACAGCAACTCCCCATTACCCACATCACCGCATAAGCTCAGCCTCCTGTTAGATCAGCGGTGGCATTAGATTCTCATAGGAGTGCAAACCCTACTGTAAACTGCGCATGCGAGGGATCTAGGTTAGCGCTCCTTATGAGAGTCTAATGCCTAGGTAGAGGTGGGAGCAGAAAAACAAAGAGAAACTCTAATGCCTGATGATCTGAGGTGGAGCTGAGGCGGTGATACTAGTGCTGGGGAGCAGCTGCAAATACAGATTATCATTAGCAGAGAGGTTTGACTGCACAATAAATGTAATGCACTTGAATCATCCCCAAACCTTCCCCCTCAGCCTGGTCCGTAGAAAAATTGTCTTCCATGAAACTGGTCCCTGGTAACAAAAAGGTTGGGGACCACTGACAAGAAAGAATTCTGGAAAACCTGAGCAAAATTAATTTGAAACTTATCATTCCCTTTTATCTAGAGGTTCCTGAACCCCACCAGATAAAGATTACTAATGTTTTCCATTAGCCACTCTGAAAGTCCTACTTGTCAACATCTGCCTCTATTTTCACAGGTTTTTACCCAGTGCCCCAGTTCTGACTGTCCTTTCTGATGGCTGTGGATGCCTGGCACCAAAGTTAAGGAAAGAGGAATGTCCCCAGATAATGAAAGGAGACCATCTGTAGCTCTCTTATCACCAGTCCTCTGAATGGCAGGCAGAGGGTAGCTGTTTCTGAAGTCAGAGCATTGAAAGATAATATTTCTAAGGGAATGGATCTTAGAAAATTGAATCAGAACTGAACTGTTCTTTTACATAGCAACTTTGTTGAAGACTCTCAACTGGGCCAGGCACCGTGGCTCATACCTGTAATCCTAGCACTTTGGGAGGCCAAGGCAGGAGGATTGCTTGAGGTTAGGGATTCGAGACCAGCCTGAGCAAGAAAAAGTGAGATCCTGTCTCCAAAAAAAAGAAAGAAAAAGAAAAAAAGACTCTCAACTGAATATAATCTCTCCCACTCCACCCATGTTCCTATCTCCCATGGTCTCCCTCCTCTACACTGAATTTATCTAATAGAATCTGAGGATAAAATCAGTTCTGTGGTCCTATAAGAAGTTGGAGTAGAGATGGCTATAGACCTAGACAGCCTTGAGGAAAGCATCAATGTCTAATTCATAGTATCATGGCCCTATTACACCTAGTGTACCTTATTCATGAGAGCCTCTCAACAAAAAAAAAATCACTGAATTTCACCGAGTTGAGCTGAACCAAAGTGGTTCTGTGAATAGCTCTCAGCTGAGAGTATGGTATGCGATTCCTTGCTCACAGCCTTTGTCGTTTACAGGGAGAGGATCCTGGTACTACTGGTTTAAGAAGGTGGAATAAAGAGATGACAGGCTTTCTCTATCACAGGGTCAAGTCCCTAAGCCCAGTGAGTCTGCCAGGTGTCCATTCTTGGACAGTGGAATCAGTCACCAAAGCCACTTCAAGTTGTCCTGCGTGGGATTGAAGTTGTTATTTGGTCCAGTATGAAACTTTTATTTTCTACAAGAACCCCACAAATATGGTCAGCTTAGTCCTGAATTATGAAGGCACCTGGAGACTTGTTTTCATCCTTTAGAGATAGGGGCTTAAGGGTGACAGGCAGGGACAGAGAGAACGTTCTGAAAACAGTCATCAAGGAAATACTGCCAGGACAAAACACACAAGCCAACACAATTACCCACCATCTGTTATATGGACTATGGATGGTTATTTAGTGATCAGAAGAAACCCCATGGTTCCTGGCCTGGGCTCTTCATGGAAACTGCTTTGTGCTCTGAAGTTGGTACCTTTGTCCTTCAGTACACAATTTACTAGTGTGTCAAACAGAGGTGAAATGGCCATGCCCTTGTGGATGTGATGACAGCGCATTTTCCAACCAGATTGGACAAGAATGTGACTCTACCAGTCTGTTGATTTAATTAGTATTTGCAACATATTTGGGGGCTCTACTAGAGAAAAGGGCCACATATAGCAGCAAAGTCTTGTTACCACGCTTTATGACTCAACTCTTTTCTCAAGCTCTCGTTGATGCATTTTGAAATCCCACTGCGATTTCAATGGCAGAATTGATCTCTTTTACATGCATAGGAAAAACAGCTTCCCAGAGGAACACCACTAGAGGCTCTCAACGTCTTAGGAAGCCATACTTAATACTCACATTAATACAAGTAAATGTGGAAATGAAGCTTCAATAAAGTAGACTCTCTGTGACCTATTTATGGCTGCTGATTTCTACACAAATAGTCAATTCTCAATTATATGCTCAAATAAGGGACTAATGGTGCAGAAATCTAAATGGATGTCAATGAAAAGATACTTCTCTTTCTGTCCATTCATTTAACCACCCAGTCTTTCAATAAGCATTTACTGAGCACCTACTAAGTACCAGGCAGTGTGTTAAATTCTAGAGATTCCAACCTAACTAAGCTATAAGACTCGCCCTTTATGAACTCACAGTGTAGTCGAAGAAATAGACAAAGAAAATAATCACAGGAGAAAATGATAAGTTCCATAACAGTAAAGGTACACACAATTTCTCTGGGAACATGGAGGAAGAACGGCTCTTATTTCCATGCTGGTGAAGTCCCACTGGTAACAGCCCACCTGCTGGGGGCCCCTGGCATAACCCAGGCAGCAGTCAGACCTCTTCTCTGTGGTCCTGGATCCACAGAGCTGACAAGGCAAGCTCACAGGAAGAAACCAAAAAACTGTGAGATCCCCAGTTGGTCATCCTAGCAAGCAGAGCCTGAGGCAAGTGTGGGGAGCTGAGTTGTGGTGCCCAGGGACTGGAGATCCAGAAAGGAGAATAAGCAGCAGTGAGTTAATTCTAGAAAAAGCAGCTGGGACCAGCTGTTGCCAAGATTGGCCTTACCTGCTTCCCATAACATCAGCCATGAATGTGATTTTCAGGAACAGAAACAGAAGAGGCCAGAGTACCTGATTTTACCTGCAGAGGCTGGGCAAAACTTTAAAGAGGAATTGTGCATGCTAGTTTTGAAGAATGAGTGGGAGTTCGCCATGAAAAGTCCATTAATTTAATAACTGAATGTTGATGGTTATATAGCAGCTAGCTGTGGACTCAGGATGAAATACATGTTTGCTTTATTTCCTCCTGAGAAGATCAGAGTTTGAATTGCTTGTATGGCATCCAAGGCCACCCACTATCAGACACCAACCAGTATTTATATCCTAGTACATCCCTGCCCACCCCCACTATCTTCTAGTTACATGGACTAATCTTTGTTCCTTAAACAACTTCAGGCTCTGTAACTTTGCTGCTATTGTCCCTCAGCCTGAATCCCCTGCCTTGACCTTTTCCTATTGAAATTGTACTCACCTTTCCATACCTAACTCAAAAACTGCCCCATCTTGGAAGCCTTCCCTTATCACCACCAATGCCCTAGCAAAAATTAACCGTTCTCTATTCTGAACTTCGGAGATCTGTCATTTATGCCCCTTCTGGCCATGTATCCTATTCTGCCTTGGGTTAAATACAGTGATTCACATGTCTGCTCACCTTTCATGGGCAGTAAATGGTGAGTAAACGATACATGGAAGCTCCTTGGGGATGGGGCCCTCCCTTTTTGTCTTGTCTTTTTATTTTGAAATGTTTTCATCTACAGAAAGTTTGAGTTACTAGTCAATGAACACTCGATACATCCCATCCTTGATTCACCAATGGTTAATATTCTGTTTAATTTGCTTTTTTTCTGAATCATGTGACAGTAACATGTGCAAATATCAGGACACTCATCCCTAAATACTTCAGTATGCCTCTCCTAGTAAGGACTTTCTCCTGTAAAACCACAATGCTATCGTCAAATCTAACAAATTATCAATAATCGCATTATGAAATTTATATTCAAATTTCCACAATTGTCTCAAAAATATCTTTTCTAGCTTTTTTCCCCTTTGGATCTAGGACTCCATCGATCCAACATGGTATTTAGTTATAATGCCTCACAGACTCTTTTAATCTAGAAAAACTGTTCCTGGGAATGAGCATTCCTTGCCTATCTTTTTTTTAACATGGTAGGTATTTAATAAATGTTTATCAAGTGGAATAAATAGGTGGATGGACAAACAAACCTCAGTGATGTAAGATCTCTGAGCAGTCCCCCCAAGAAGAGACAGAATTCCAGAGGAGGGACTCAGAGCAAGTGTACCATGAGAAACCACCAGGCACCAGGTAGGGAACCAAGCCATTGTTTTTGTGTGGCTGCTGATCTCCAGACCTCTACTTTAATCACCAAGTAGTCCTAAGGACCCTGGGAAAATGCCTCAAGAGGACTTGCAGAGAGAAGAGAATCTGGACCCTCGCATCTGATTGAAGATGGGAAGGTCCCAGAAATCAAGAACTCATTCTCTGATGGGATGTCAGAACTGGGAGAGACCTCAGATCATGTCCCACCCCTTGTCTTTCCAGAGGACAGAACTCAGGCACATAGAGGTTCAACAGCTTGTCCAAGGTCACACAAGACACCTGTGCCCTGGCTCCTGTCCAGTTTCCTGTCTACTTTACCTGGTCACCACAGCAATGCCTGGGCTCTTTGTCTCTCTTGTTCTCAAGGAGTTATGGTCATCTTCTTAACCTTCGAGCATCAAAGATCTCAACGTATTCAAGTCAAACCTATTCTCAGAAACACAGGGATGAGCCAGCGACTGCTTCCTCGCCTACAGAGGGTGGAGTTATTTCCCAGGGTGTCTGTTACCTCCAGCAGGGAAAGACTAAGAAGCTAGCAGCACCTTGAGCAGCCCCAGGAGAAAAACAGCAGGATTAAAGCCAGTGATCTCACCAGCTGGGAGGTAGGATGCCTCCATGCTCATTTTGCCTCTGCCATCTACATTAGCCTAAACATGGCACTAAACTTTTCTAGCGCCTGCAAGCCTCACCTATAAAAACAGACCATTGCAGAGCTGTTATCACCAGGAAGGCCATTTGCAGGTGTGAACTACTTTTGGAAACAGTGATAAGAGGGATGAGGGGCGAGGGGTGATTCTCATTCTAACCGTCTGGGTATAAGCTTTTATTGACAGCTGCAGAACTGAAAATTCGTGAGTAAATACAGTCATCCCTGGCTGTCTGTTTGAGGTTGGTTCCAGGACCCCCTGCGGATACCAGAGATCTGTGGATCAGGGATGCTTAAGTCCCCAGTACAAAATGGTGTGGAATTTGCATATAACAGAAGCACATCCTCCCATATGCTTTAAATCATCTCTAGATTACTCATAATACCTTATACAATGTAAATGCTATATAAATAGTTGTCGTACTACACTGTTTAGGGAATAATGACAAGAAAAACTGTCCATACATGTTTACTACAGATGCAGCCATCTATTTTTTTTTTAATAGTCTCAATCCAAAGGTTGGTTGAATCCATGAATGTGGATCTCCTTACACAGAAGGCTGACGGTACAGAGGAATTTTTTACAAGCAACAGCAACACAGGTTTGTGGTTGATGGAAGGTTTCACTGAACAGGGAAAAGAGGTGACTGGCTCAGTCACTGATGAGCTCGAGGATTGAGGAAAAGCCTGAATCATCACTGAGGAGCCAAGGGTCTAATACAGAAATTCCAGGCTTAACTCAGGAAACTCGTCTGTAAGACAAGGGAAATTGGATTCGAATTGCAGTGATTTCATCTTCTTTTTTTGCTTCTGGCTATACATTACAATCACCTGTGGGGGTGGTAAAATTGTGAAGTCTATCTCCCATCCCCTTTCCACTCTGACTTCAGTAGCCCTGGGTGGGGTCCAGGTGAGTCTTAAGTAGCCAGGATTGAGAACCTCTGGATTATAGGTTGTCCAAAAGCTCATTCTCAGAAGGGTATGAAGTAAATGTAGCAGTGCAAAGGAATACTGGAATCTCTCAACCTCTCCCGGAACACAGGCCGTGAGTCTTTTCTGCCTAACTTGCTTATTTCCTCCCTAAAAGTCCAAGTATCCTTTACGTTCAGGGTGTGGCTCTTGCCAAGACAATCAGCACTTTCCCAGCAATCTGTGGGGACACGTGCATTTTTCAGGCTGAAAGGAAGATAGCAGGAATCCTGGATCCCTAAATATGGCCCAGCCGTATGTATGGAGGTCCCACCACCTTTCCTATGCCTAATCCACACAGTGGGGCAGCCTCTGGGGTGGGGAAGAGGAGAGAGAGTCCCCAGCCATATCTAACAAGATGGCTGCTCTGTCTGCCTGCCTGGCCGATGGCAATGCCAGCCACTAGCTCCTGACATGCAGGACTTGAAGCATCTGCCAGACGGGTGCCGGCTTTTGATCAGTACCATGTCGAGCCAGAGACCTGCAGGGAAATGGCCAGGCTCCCTGTAACTGGCTAGCAGGAATCTTTCTTGCAACCCTGAGAGATGTGTTTGAAGAATTTGAGCACAGATTTAAAAGTGGGGTGCAGGTGGCAGGGGAGGGGGACGGTACTTCTTGGTGGAGACTTATCTCTTCAAGGCCAGGCTATTCCATCTCAGGTAAGGAAAGAAAGACACCCTTTCTTGTCCAGTGATCGGAGCAGGGTTTCTGGGTTGCTTTTGCCCATTTGGCTGTTCTGCCCTGGGGCTCAGAGAGAGTCTTTTAGTCAAACCCTGAGACCACCCGAGTGGGTCCCCAGTCTCCTCCGTGCCCAGCTCCGGGGTGTGGCAGAAACACTGCAGCAAGGCTGTTTACCAGACACTTGAGGAGTCCAGCCTGTCCACTGGCTGGAGGCCTGCAGGAGGGCTCCCGGCTTCTAAATGGGTCCAGTGGGGCCGTGGCTGCTGTTCTTAGGAAACCCAGTCTGCACCCTTGGCGTGGAGATTCAGAATGTCCCTAAAAGCTGTGTGTTAAGACAGGAGACCCCTCCTGCTGAGCCCCCTTCCCCAGCAGCCAGGCCAAGTGTTAAGCAGAGGCCCAGCCTCCGGCACAGTGTGTTTGTGTCTGACAATAGCAGCCTACGCGACTTGAAGGGCTCTTCTCTTAGTAAACCAAATGCCCACCAGTTTTGCTTATTTGCTCTAACCTTCAAAGAACCCAGAGGTCCCTTCCTAGTTCAACAAATAAATCCAGTTCCACTCTAGCAGGCCTGGGGACAGAGTTCTATTGTTGCACCTTCCCTGTTCACTCCCTCTCGGTCACCCTAGCCCCATGCCTGTCCCCCCTTCTTTCGTTTTGGGACAAATCAGCCTCTTTTTTTTCTGGTTTTGTTTTGTTTTGTTTAATTCTTTCAAAGGGTAAGGAATGTTGACACCCCCCTGAAACATGCCTCTGATGTCTGGTTAGACTTCAGACGGCTGTATTTGAACGTGCGCTGACGCAATCGGGCAGATTGGGTTAAACCAAATATTACAATTGCAAGAACTCATCTGGAACTAATAATTTTGAGGCCACCGAAAGTAGAAGGGCCCTGCTTTGGGGCTGGCCGGCGGCAGAGGCCAGCTCGGGCCGATGCTGCCACCTGCCGCGGGCGCGGGGAACAGGGCGCGCCGCCGGGGCCTTCCTGTTTTGTTCGCGACCCATTCGCTCGGCTCCCACGCAGACAGGTCTGCCAGCCAGCCAGACCAGGGCTATTTTAAAAGGCTAGCGCCTGCCTCTTCTCAGCCCTTGGTGTAAAGATAGCTAGTCTGGCTGTCCTGTGCCTTCGCTGGAAAAAGACAACTTCCCAATTATAGAGCCAGGGCTGGCTACAAAGGCAGTTGCCGCTGGAGCGCGATTAAACACGTGCCCCTTGGATGAAACAGATCATGTGTCAGTGGCTCACTTAGGAGGAAGGCTCGCTTAAGTGAAGAATTTTTATTTTGCGGGGGACGAAGGGGCCGTACAACTCTGGGTTATGTCGGCACATTGCTGAACTGCAAGTCACATGCCAGACCCAGAAATGATGAAAACATCTGTTTTTGCTTTAGACCAGCGAGGCTCTGGCGGTGGGGAGGGGCGGGGGCAGGGCCGGGAATCGCTCTGCTCGGGAGCGCCATCTGCTGAGCCTGGCGTGGAAACGCGTTCGTTTGCGGCACAATGCAGGTTGCCTCTCGCCCCGGGAAGGGGGAGATCAACAGGTGGGGGTCTCTGCCCCGGCGATCACTCTCCATGGAGGACAGCCCTGATTGTGCCCCGGGGACTGTGCAATTCCGTATTGTCTCGCAGTGTTCACAACAAAGAGCTTTGTCCCTGGGGACTGCTGTAGGGCAGAGGAGGAGGAGAGAGAAGCAACAAATGAATTCCCAGGTTGGGAAGGAAGGAGGTAAAGGGGGAGGGGAGTAGCTTGTTGGTGGTTTGCAGACAGTAAAATTTTGCTTTCCCTTCTGGCTGAAATCTACCAGAACAAAGGAACCGCGTCTCTAGGAAAACTCCCAGCTGCACTCCCCGCCAACCGTCCCTCTTTCCCGCTATGGTGGCTTTTACTCAGCATGCCTGAGAATGTTCCAGCATTCACAGAGACCACTGTGGTCTGGCAAGGCTTGACCAGACCTTTAACGCGAAATGCTCCCGGCCTCATGAACGGAACGCTGGGCTGTGTCCGAGCAGGAGCCATACTGACAGCCCAGCCACCGCGTTCTTTCAGTGTTCGGCAAATATTTACTGCCTGCCTCTAGGTGCCCAGAACTCACTCAGCACAGCTATTTGTCATACAGTTTTAAAAACAATACAGATATGTCAAAGGAAAATGTATGTTTAGTGTCAAGAGCGTGTTCGAGACAACGACAGCTCTGAGTTCAGAGGCAGGGAGAGGATTGCAGACCCTGAATCTACCTTTCCTCAGTGTTTTGGGGGCAATTCTGAGAAGCTTGATTCTCTCCGTGATCACTGGTTGTGCAGTCAAATCCCCTGAGTAACTGATTTTAATCAACCTGCTTCAGCCCCCCAGCCTAAGTCTTGTACAGTTCTCATCCCCATCCACACTGCATCCATTACTCACAATCAGAATTGGGTGGGGACCTGAACTCGATTCCCAAGCATCTCCTTCCAGCCAGGCACGAAATTCTGAGATACAACCAATATTGAAAATTCTGTATACAACTGATACAATCCACCACGTGAACAGTGCTTCTCTACAACATACAGGCGGTGGAGGGTTAATCAAAAGGAGAGAAAACTTTGGTTAAATAAAAAGACCCAGGCTTGCAGATCTACTGAGTACCTCTGCCTCCCTGTACACTCGGCTGCTGAACACACCCTCAGCTCCCGCTGCCCACGTTGGAGGTCCCCACAAGAGCAAATGCTGCTAATCCAGACCGAAGTCAGCCTGTCTGCTCCTTTTTGCCCGCCTTACCTATAGACTCAAGAGGAAACTGAGGCTCTCTATTAGAGCCCAATTCATCCCCTTCTTCCATTTCACCCCCAAGTAAGTATGGAAAGAGCTGCCGTTTGCTTGGGCCTGGGGAATAACATCGAAGGGATGAGTCAGGAAAAGTCTCCTTCCCATTTTACAGCTGGATAAATAATGTAAGAACCAGCCCAGTCCTCATAGATCTTGCCACTAGCTATATCCCCAGTGGCCACATTTGTTTCCATGGGACCCCCATTCTTAAATTATTAGGGCCTAAACTAATCCTTAAAGCTGCCTACAAGTCCGTCTGGCATCTGCAGCTGCTTCGCTCTAGCGTTGGAAAATGACTAGCTCAGGGGAACCATGCAGATGAATATGCCATCTTCACTTTTTGTTGCAAGGCCTCAAAAGATTAGAATGGGAAACTTCAGGTTAGTCTAGTTTCGTATTGGTCTCACATGGAGACTCTTCATGAATTTTCTTTGTTTCGTAACAAAGGAAACCTGAGGAAATCTGGTCACTGGCCCCTATTTGTTTTCTGGACTCTTCTTGACAGTTTTTTCTCATTTCTACCTGGTTTTGCAACAAGTCTGTGTGTGGATCCATCGAGGACTCGCTATGAAATTTTTTATGCTGCATTGATATCTCTGAGCTCAGGATTTAAGGTGTTTTGTCAATAGTCAGCAAAATAAAATCTCTGAATAAGGTTGAAAAACTGCAAGAGAAAAAAAACGTGGCATGAAAATAAACTTTGGTGATTTTGTGCGTTAGTAGGTATAGAATGCCAACCTCCCAAACTATTTTTCCAGCCCTATGTAAGACTCTCTTTTCTTCAGTATAAACATAATTTCTATTGCCCCACTTCACTCCATACGTCTTGGTGTGATTCCCTTCACACAGAGAAATAACCTTTGTTCAAAGTTCCACTGTCCTAAGCTGTGCTGAATTCTGCAAGATCACTCTCCACATACAAGATTAGCACCTCCTTTCCAGCTCCAAATAGACTATAATCCAAAAGCTGCTCTTTTAAATAGAGGTTTCTTTTATGCTTAAATTCCTAAATAAAAGAAACATCAATGCTACTGCTAGTCTCCCCAGTTAAATCCGATTTGCAAGAAATGCTGCATGCTCAAAAATCTGGGTGTGAACCGAAGTCTGGGCTCAGGGAACACATTTGGGATTCTCCAGTCGTTCTCTATCTGGAGAGCCCTCCAGTGGCCAAAATAATACCTGATATAAACAAAGACCACCAAAGCAAGTATTACAACAAAGGCACGGAGGCTAGCCTGCATTGAAAATGCTGCATGTGAGCCCCATGTTTTGCCTCGTAGAGGTGTGTCTCATTTAAAGAAAGCCAAGACAGAATCTCAGCTTATAGAATGGAGTCATTATTTGCATTATAAAAAGATCCTTCACTTAATAAAAAAAAAAAAAGAGGCAGATTTGAACTCCATTAAACGACAACTCCCCTTATTTTTTTTTTTTTAAGATTCTATTGAATTTGCAAACACACACACACAGGCACGCACACACAAGCACAAACGCTGACGTACAAATTTCTGGAATGCATATGTGGCATAAAACGGTACGTTTGTACTTAGTCTGCATTACTCCACCCACCCCACACTCATTTCCACCTCTGAAAGCCTCATAAGCACCCCGAGACATCAGGAGAAAATGGAAGTCAGAACCAGGAGAGGTAAGACCTGAATATTTGGAGCAAGTTCAAGGTCCTCTGGGCCCAGAGCTGCCTTTCTGGAGGACTGTGAGAAACGCAGGTGCTTGTTCCGATATGCTTTGCTGGTTTTCCGTAAGGAAGTTTCTAGCATGGGAACATTTCTAGCATGTCCTATCACACAGACATGCCTCAGTTTCTTCTGGTTTAAAATGAGGGGGTGGACTACATAAACTGGATACAAAGTTCTAGGATCTTGGATTCCAAGCCACCATGAGCTTTGTTCTTTTGGAAGCATTGGAAAAGGAGGGTTGGGGATAGGGGCAGGAGGCTTTCTCCCATAAAGTCCCTTCAGTCCTTCTGCCTCCAGCCCCAGCACCTTCTCCCCCACCCCCAACCTTGCTCCCAAGCCTGTGACTTCAGCACCTGCCACACCTTCCCTCTCCCCACTCTCCCCTAGGAAAACTCCTCATTCCTCATGGCCCAGGGCAAATGCCAATTCCTCCCTGAAGTCTCAGCAACTTCCCTAGATATTGGGCTGTTTTCCTCCCCATTTGATGTCCCCATGATTTTGTGTGTCCGCCTCTGTCCCAGGACCTGGTAATGCTGGTTCCCTCTAGCTTGAGGGCTGCAGGGCAGCCTCTGTCCCTGCATCCCCAGTGCTCAGTGTGGTGCTGGGCACACAACAGATGAGTGACTGTTAAATGAAAGCAGCGGACTGCTGAGAGCAGCTCTCCTTCCATTCCCTTGGGAAGAGAGACAGTGGTCAGGGGCTTGCAAGGCCCACTCTGACCCAGGGCCATAGCCGGATGCTGAGAGAAACAGAATGGGTCCCTTCCCTCTGCACAGCATGCAGGGGATGTCCCGTCCTCTTCTCTCAGTCAAGCACCCACCGTCAATCAGCTCTCCCTGGTGCTATAGTGATCTGTGCTACAGACTGAATGTTTGTATCCTCCCTTGGAAATGTATAGGTGGAAACCTGATCCCCAACGTGATGGTAAAAGGAGGTGGGGTCTTCACAAGGTGATTAGAAGGTCATAAGGATGGATCCCTCATGAATGGGATTAGTGCCCTTATAAAAGGGACGCTGGCAAGTTCCCTCACCCCTGTGCCTTTTGACATGTGAGGACACAGTGAGAATTCTATGGACCAGGAAGCAGGCACTCACCAGACACCAAACCTGCCGGCACCTTGATCTCAGACTTGCCAGCCTCCAGAACTGTGAGGAATACATTTCTGTTGTTTATGAGCCACCCAGCCCGTAGTATTCTAGTATAGCACCCAAATGCACTCAGACAATCTGGGCTCTCTTTCTGCACGTTCGGCAGCAGACATTCCGGAGGAGCAAGTATCTGTCTGGAAGCTGTGCTAGTGCTGGACCCAGCTCCATCCAGTTCCAGAGAAAGGACACGTCTGAACAAGATGATGACGTTCCAAGGCAGGTGGGGGTGCAGGCAGCAAACTGGTGACGACTGAGTCCCCGGGCACACGATGCAGGGCCAACCTCCTGCTCTCCAGGCCATCCACAATTCCCGTCAGCCCTCTGCCACCAAACCTGCCCCCGCCTTCCCCGGGCCCTGGGATTCCCTCCCTCGATCTTTTCTCACATTGAACCTACTGCCCTATTTCTCGCTTTCTCAAATATTTGGAAAGAGGAGCCTGAAGCCAGTTTTTCTGCTCACTTCCCAATCCCTGCTTATCCTACGCTCGTCTACCGTCCATGCGTATTGTGTGATTCTGCATGAAAAACGCAAGCAAAGGTGCCTGTCGTGGAGGAGGTGTTCCACAGCCCTCATCCCTGGGCTCCCCGCGGTTTCTGACAGAACTGGGTGCTGCCTCCTCTGGCCTCTGTGCCCTGGGTTCCTGAGCACGCCTGCTCTCCACCTGCCTCTGGCCTCCCGAGCAGAGTTTGTCCCAGGCTCCTTGATGTTGGAAGAGTCGTGACATGCTTGTGTTCCATTGAGATCTCCTCTCGCTCCTGACACCCCTCTCCAGACTTTTCCAATTGCCCACCCCTGTGACTGCCACCATTCCAAATACAAATCTCCGCCACACTTCTTTAGCTTCGCTCTGGCTCCGAACTACAAAAACTGTTTAAACCGCCCTCCCCAACACTCCCGCATGTCCAGTTCTCCTTTCTGAGCTCTGTTCCACCCCCTCCCATAGCACCTACCACCTTCAGACACACCACGCCATTTAGTAATCTCGTGTTTATCACGTGTCTCCCTCTGCTTGAGGCTAAGCTCCCCGAAGACAGGCGTTTTTGCTCGTTTTGTTCACTGTAGTGTCTCCAACCCCTGGAGCGTGTCTGGTACACAGTCTCTCAGCAAATATTTGCTAAATGAAAGAAGCCAGCTGTCAACTAGTCGACTCTGCCTGGAAATGCCACCAGCCCTCCAAACTCAACATTTCCAAAACAGAATTCCCCACTGTTCCCAGCCCTGGCCTCCCTCTGACTCTCCTCTCCTGGTTCATAGCGTCAACCGACCCCTCAGTTTTAAAGGCTGGGAACGTCACAATCATCCCGAGCCCCCTCTACCATCGTGCCCCTTTCTTCTAGGGGTGGCGCTAGCTGTGTTGAGTTCTCTGGGGATGGTGTGCCCCCAGGGCTTTTGCAAAGTAATGATCTCCCTTACAACCTTATTAGGGAGAAGAGGTTTTCCCAGATGAAACAATCGAAGACCGATGTAAGACTGGATGATGAAATGTGTGGCACAAATACTGGCGAGTGCAGTGCAGTGGTGTCAGCCACAAGAGGTACCAGGCTGGGCTCGAGTGATCATTCCCTGCACATCGTCTCCTTTCTCCAGACACCTATGGAAGCTGTAGTCGCACAGGGCTTTCTAGTTTAGAAGCACTTGCACATCTATTTCTTTCAGACCTCCCAGCAATCCTGTGGGCGCAGCTTGCACGTTATTCCATTTTATGGACAAGAGAACTAAGACACGGAAGAGATCTGGCGAATGGTCTCAATGTCACAGAGCCAGTAAGCACAGAGGCAGGCTGACCCCTCAGCCCGTACTCTCCCCCGCAGCTCCCTCGGAGTCACACCTGTCTAACCTGGTCCTCTACATAAGCTGGTTTGCTTTGTTTTCTAACTTTTCATTTTTTTTACTTTTTTAAAAAAATTTTTTTAATAGATGGGGTCTCACTCTGTCACCCAATCTGGAGAGCAGTGGCATCATCATAGCTCACTGAAGCCTTCAACTCTTCAGCTCAAGTGATCCTCCCGACTCAGCCTCCCAAGTAGCTGGGATTACAGGCATGCACTACCACACTTGGCTAATTTTTTAATTTTTTGTAGAGGTGGGATCTCCTTATATTGCCAAGGCTGGTCTCAACCTGCTGGGCTCAAGTGATCCTCCTGCCCTGGCCTCCCAAAGTGCTGGGATTACAGGTGTCACCCACTGCACCCAGCCTTGTTTTACTTTTATCTACCAAAGACAGTATGGCAGTGATCACTGGCTGCCTGCTCCACGTCTATTCTCTCCTTCTCCCTTCCAGTGCTGGAAGTGGCAAGGAGACAGACTAAATGCACACATTTTCCAGACTCCTTGCAGAAAGGGGAGACACAAACAAATGTTGTTAAGTGCAGATTCTGGGAAAACTGTTGAAAAGGAGCCAATACATCTTTGAGGTATCCTTCTGCACTCTCCTCTTCCTCCTGCTTGATGCCTGGCCCTTGGACGTGGTGGCTGAACAGGAGCCCCGTGCAGAGTGCAGACGACGGGGGAGCCTGAAGGAAGAACGCCACACTGAGGGTGGTGGGGAAGAAGGATGGGAAAAACCTAGATCTTTAATGGCTGAAGTTTCTATACCAGCCCAGGACTTCTTTTACATGAAAACAAACAGACATATTATACAATCCCTCCCTTTTAAAACCACTGTTCCCCGGGTTTTAGGCTGTATGCAGCTGAGCCTCATACTAACCGACTCACTCTTTAAGAACAGGTTAAGTCATCCCTTCATTCATTCAACAGATTCACTAAGCATCAAGGATTGTTCTAGGCTTTATGGAAACAGAACAGGTGAGGAACTCCAGTATAAAAGATTCTGTGTTTTCTACTTCTTCACCCCCACCCTGCCCCAACCTTCACTCAGGATCCAAGGCTGATGAATGACTGGTTTTATTCCACAAAAGCATGCCCGCTTTGGGGTAAGATCAGTGGTCTTCACTTTTGTGCTCTCCCCACCAAGCTCACCACCTGGGTGACGTGTGCCCCTGGAATGGAGAGGTCACATTCTATGCAGTCTCCCAATATCACAGCCACTCAAGCCCATGTATCTCATGGTGAAGAGCAACAGCACACGAGCTTAGAATGGCTTTTCAGGAAGAGTGAGTTCCAAAGGACTGCCTTCATCTGGCCCTTGTTTAGAAAGTTTGCTACGTCTTAGGAATGTCCGTTCACTCTAAACTGTCCAGTGTATCACCAAATTTTGCAGCAGTAATAAATATTAAAGATCATACAGCTATATAAAAGAGATTAACCTCTCTGTGCCTGTATGTGTCTCTCTGTCTCTCATGCTCAATGAGGAATGTGATGGTTAATTTTGGGTGTGAACTTCACTGTCTGGTACCAGAAAACACCTTTAGTGATTTCGTTGCCACTCGCTCTCCAGGCTTCTTCATTGCTGGCATAAACAAGCTACAGTTGAGATGGCAAAACTGTGTTGATAGTTTAGATGCATACCTTAATTAATTGTACTGCTTCTTGTTTTAGATATAACAAACTACACTTTTTATTCAAAATCAGACATTTCATATTTAATGACTTAATATCTCCCCCTGGAACATCCAGGGCTCTGAATATAGGAAACACTCAAAAAGCAAACGTTGGTTCCATAAATCAGACCATCTACTAACCAGCACAATGGGATTAACCTCTGGGTCACATAGACCTGGGCTCAAAACTAGCTTTATTGCCTATGTACAATGAGATGATTGTATTTTTACTTCAAAGGAATTTTCCTATTAAAGGATAGGGCAGTGCCTGGCACATCACTGGTCCTCAATAAATGGCAGAGATTATCCACTCATCCATCCATACACCCAGAAGTATTTCCAAAATAATCTTAAATCCAGGGTAGTGTAGTGTCAGTGATAGAAAAGAAGTAGACAATGTGGTCTTTAATTTTAGAGAACTCAATTTTGCCATACAAAATAAAAGTTAGGGGAATTTTTACCAGGTAAGAAGGTAAAATGAATTTCCCATCACAGGGTTCCAATAGCCATGGATCTCTGCAATCAAAACATTTTCTAATGAGTCCTCCAGTGTGATTTGTTTTGATAATAAACCACATCATACCTCAGGCCACATGTATATGTGTCATTCTTTCGTGTAGCCCAACCCGGGAGATTAGCAGGAGAGAACCGCTCTTTAAATGAAGAATGGCACGTGGCAAGAAGCTGGCCTAGCCTGGACTCAAGGATGCATTTTTCACTTTCCATCCCACTGGTAGCACTGTTATAGATGTTGACAGGGCAGAAGCATTCAGGGAAGGACTCCATCCCCTGCTCTTACATGGTTCTTTGGGGAATGATGCTATCTGTGTTCACATTAGCCTACAGCCATGTGGGTACAGGATACAACTGTTTGCACTATTGTTTCTATGGCTGTATAAAGGATGAGGCAGGAAGAAGAAAGGTTCAGAGCAAGAAGGAAAATCAACCTGTTAATTTAGGTTTTAGAGACTCGTTTTCAGTATGAACTATATTGTAGAGTTCAGAGTGAAATGGTTAAGATGGACATAGGATATGTGCTCCATTAAAAAGGGGAACTGAGAAACCCTGGAAAAGCCTTAAAAGGTGGTTACTAAAACTGTATTTTCTATGTGTGTGTTGTAAATAAAAAAAAGATTGCCTGCTTTCATACATGTTGCTGAGATCATTACAATCAGCTTTCATTTCCCTAGTATAAAATAACAGAATAGCGTTAGGTTATACAGTAGTATTTGGGTGCTGGGATTCTTCCATTCGTCCCTCCTTCCGTTAGAGGAAGTTGACGTATAAAAAACAATGGCCAAAGGAAACAAGGTATCATATTATTAATAAAGTCTGCGTAAGCAGCCAACAACGCAACTCTTCCACCCCAGCCAAGAGTTTCTCTGACAAGCTGAGCTGGAGGCTGTGGCTTAGGCTGGAAATCAGAGTGGAGCCTAAGACCTCGCCCCAATAGAATCACGGGACGCACAGGCCCAGGTTTCACTTCAGGGTTTTAGGATTAAACTGATTAACTCACTGATTAGCTGAGCTCTTGGGCAAGTCATTTGACATCCTTAATCTCCATTTCCTCTTGTATAAAATCGTTTATATCGTGCATACAAGACACAAACTGGCCTTCCAACGCTGAAGTTTGATTATATGTTGCTCTGGAGAGCAGGAATCACACCTGTCCTATTCTCTTATTATATTCCCAGTGGCTAATATAGGACTAGATACAGTGGAAGTGCCGTATTTCTCGAATAAATGTTGCTATTGGATCCATGCATCGGGTGCCCTCTGACCAGGGAGTTTTGAATCTTGCCAGCTAGAGTCTGAGACCTGACATTCACTGTGAATTTCTCCAGAAACTACTCAGTCTTCATGATTCTCTTTCCGCTACTTGATGCCTCTCTATCCTACAGACTGCAGCCATTTATAACAGATTTCAATAGGGGCTTTAGCGTCTATTCACATAGAATCCACATTTTATATCCTCTAGCTCTGGCATAATAATCTCTGTAATATCCTTGTGCTGCAATTTAATACTTACGAAAACTGTTTTGCCGTTTAATGCATTTCCGTTCCCAGTTGAAATGGAGAAAGTATTCACCACCCAACACTAAATACCTTCAAAGCTTCTTCCAACTCCTTCCCTTTGTCCCTCCCCATCACACACACAAACACACATGCAAACCGGTCCCACCACCCAGCCTTTCGCAGACTTTAGACAGCCCCTTCTCTTCCTAGAGTTCAGACACATCCCCGGTGGCCAGCCAGGCTCCTTTTGTACTAAACATGCTTCATTTGACAGCTATGTCAGCAACCCATCTGCTGCTTATGTTCTCCTGTGTCTACTTATGCTGCCTACTTCCTTTGGTGGGATGTATTGATAGCTGTTTCTCCCATCTTCCAAGCAGCAAAACTCTGAATAAGGAAAACTTGGTGAGCCAGAGGTAACAGGTGACTCAAATGAATCCTCCTGTGAGCTCTATTAGTGTGGGAGATGACTCAAGCACTTGACTAGAATGATAGGACAAGGAGAGATACAGCTGGTGGCATGGTGACAATCCCCTAGTTCCACCGTGTCTTCAAAGTCAGTCTGTATCAAAACTGCTTACAGGAGCAAATGGGGAAGAAGATACCACTCTGCTTCTGATACCTGAATCCAGACTTGCCTTTGTAGATGGCATCAAGACCTAAGAGAATTGACAAAGGATTCGGACACTCCTCCTCCACGTGCGCTTAGTCCTACTTACAACAACAGAACTGTAAGCAGATGCAATGCTCATATAGAATAAAGTGATAAGAGGACACTGTGTTAGTCTGTTTTGTGTTGTTATAAAGAAAATACCTGAGGCTGGGTAGTTTATAAAGAAAAGTGGTTTATTTGGCTCATGGTTCTGCAGGCTGTACAGGAAGCATAGTGCCAGCATCTGCTTCTGGTGAGGGTGTTAGGGAGCTTCCAATCCAGGTGGAAGGCAAAGGGGAAGCAGGCATGTCACATGGTGAGAGCGGGAGCAAGAGAGGGAGGAGGTAGTGCCAGGCTCCTTTAAACAACCAGCTCTCTCCTGTGAACTAACACAGCAGGAACTCACTCAGTATAGCCGGGAGGGCACCAAGCCATTCATGAGGGATCTGCTTGACCCAAACACCTCCCACCAGGCCCCACATCCAACGCCAGGGATCAAATTTCAACATGAGATTTGGAAGGGCCAAACAGGTAAACCACATCAGACACTCACCAGATGTTAATTAACAGTGTAGTTATCTCTGGGATTACCTGGAAATCTCATTTTCTTCTTGGTGTTTTGCCCAAAATTTCTATAATGAATATAACTTCCTTTTATAATCTGCCCCCCACGAAAGAACATCGCCGTATTGAAAAAGGTAAACTGGCTGGTTAAAATAAATTCCTCATGTATGCACCTATCAACAGGGTCACTTGGAGGGGCCGTGATGTGAGGTGAGTGACAGCACATTCTGGAGCCAAGGTACTTGTGTTCAAATCTCACTTCTGCCACTTATTAGCTCTTGTGACCTTGGGTGAATTTCTTAACCTTTCTGTGCTTCAGTTTCCTTACGTATGAGAATAATAATAACCTCTTTAAAGGGCTGTTGTGAGGATTACATGAGTTAATCTAAAAGAAGCTCTCAGAATAGTATCTGGCATGTAGCAATTACATATTTGCTGTCACTACTTATTGCTACAGTATTGCCATCACTCAAAATATTTTTGGACCACCTTTTGGGAGCATTGTCTCCAGTCTTAACTGTATTCCCTTGACTCACCTCAATATGGATAAAATTTCCTCCTTTGAAGGTGCTAATTCTAGGGAGCAGGCAAGTTGTTTGGGGTCCAAAATAAGGTGTATTTATGAAGCCAAGAGTGTGACGTTCTTGTGTTGTTTATCCACTGCCTATGAAGAATTCCATAAAACAGGTACCCAAACACACCCCAGACAGTTCTGCACCATCTAGGGCTTGATCAATCTCTGGATAATTCATATGTTCTGCCTTTACTAGAGAAAGGTTGAAAAATAAGTTTTAATTATGAAACTTCTTTGTTTGATCGATCTTGAAGGGTTTTACAGATTGGTGTACAACCAAAGGGCAGATTTCATAAAAGGCTGATTTACATTTAAATCTGAGTCTTTTTTCTTCCTCAAAGTTTGCCGATGCTGAGTTTTAAGTATGAAATGTCATTGTTTTCATACAAATATTCGCAAACATTGTCAACTGTCATTTTGGCATTAGAGAGGGTTGCAACAATTGTTAACATTAGCATTTTTAAAAGCATAACATCATTGTTCTGTAAATTGTTGGCGGATCAAATTACCCTACACATAATCTTTTAAAAAAATTAATGGGGCACTAGCATCAAAGCCAGTTGGGGTTGGATGAAAAGAATGGCAGCTACGTCCTTTGGCTGGGACCCTGATGGTCTCATGCTAACCCAATTATAGCCCTAACAGAACATGTTGCCATGACTTGCCTCACTGTGTGTGTGTATATATATATATATATATATGTAGAGAGAGAGAGAGAGAGAGAGAGGTGAATAAAATGTGTGCTAAACATTCTTTTCCTATGATGCAAAGAATTTTGATAAAATCTACCTGAGTTGTTGCAGAGCAAAAGAATCCTGTGTTCCTAATCACCGAACTCTTTGCAAAAACACTTCCCATTAAAAAAAAAAAAAAAAAAAAGCTAGCCTAAGCAAGAGTGAGACCCCATCTCTACTAAAAATAGAAAAATTAGCTAGGTGTGGTGGTGCACCTGTAGTCCCAGCTACTCGGGAGGCTGAGGCAGAAGGATCGCTTGAGCCCAGGAGTTTGAGGTTGCTGTGAGCTAGGCTGACCCCATGGCACTGTAGCCTAGGTGACAGAGCAAGACTCTGTCTCAAAATAATAATAATAAATGAATAAAGGCTTCACTGATCTACCATCAGTTGAGAATACTGTGTTCCACATAAATGACTTGGTAAAAAAAATCTAAGTACACTTCTTTATGTCTCCAAACATTGTTTTTAATCTTTCTAGTGAGAATCCTTTAAAAATGTATTACCTGTATCCTTAGAATCCCTAGACAGACAGTATCGTTATTATGATACTGACCTCTAATATTACAACGACAGGGCAAAACAGCATGCCAATTCAGAGCAGCAGTTTAAGGATGCAATATATCTAGATTATTTCGACTCTGCCATTTATGTGAGACCTTGGAGAAATTGCTCAACCTTTCTTAAGACTTTCTTTTTTAAAAAACAAAGATTAATATCCAAATCATTGGATCACTTTTAGAATTTAAAAAAAACCAAATTTATATAGAGTTCAGCACAGTGACTAGTAAAGAATAGGGGCTCAATAGAAGGGACTATAATTATTCTAATCAGAGAGGCTTTTCGATTGCAGGCCCCTGGCCCTATGCTAAATGGCCCCATCGAGTTGCATTCTTTGGGGTTCCTTTATCTCTAACATGGATTTTCTACACATCGAACTCTAAGGCTCTTCTCTCCTTTCAGGGTATTTGCTTTTAGCTGCTTCAACCCACGTTTAATTTGCTGTGGGCCAGGGAGCCAGCTAATCAGAGCTGACAGGTGTAGTCAGAATTTGGGAGCTACACTGAGGTATCTCCTAAAGTTCCTCCCAGAAAAACTTTAAAATCAACACATAATAATCAGAATAATCTGACAGATACAAGAGTTCTCAAACCAGGAAGATTCTATCATAATGCAGTCTGACTGCATTAATATTAGCTTCAGAATGTTTTAGTGACAGGGAGGAGTTTGCTCAACAACACAGGAAAAAAAAAGAGTCAGAGTGGCCAATACGGACAGTGCCCAAGACCAGGCCAGGGGAAACATGGCGAATGGACTTCAAATATTAGACCCCATTGGCAAGACCTTCTTAATAGAAATGGATACAGGGAGTTGTACCCTGAAGGTTTCAACGCTTAGTTCATATGGAGTACATTATTCCTACCACGGAGTGTCAAACATTCGTTCATTTATTCCATATTTACTAGGCAACCACTACCCTAGCCCAGACCCCTCCTGTTTTTCATTCTTCACCTCTGCTCACCAAGCAACCTCCTAGTTGCAACTGGTTCCCTGGGTAGATCTCCCCACCGGTGGAGAATGCACGGGTGGTGCTGATGTTGTGACAGGACTCTTTCCCAGGGTGAATTAATGAATCAGGACTCTTTCCCAGGGTGAATTAATGAATGGGCATGATGTTGCAAACCAGTCTCCTGAGCTTGGCTAAGGCATGTTTGGCCAGGAGAGATGAATTCACTATCATGCACTCACAAACGTCATCTAAGCCTCGAAACCTAAGGGCTCAGTCATGACCAGGTAGATTCATCCAGGTGGCCGGTCTCCCCTGGGGATTCTGCTTGGTGCAGTGTGCTGGAATGACATGTTCTGACACTGAATGGTGACATGAGGCAGCGTGGCACGGTGATGTGGAACAGGATCTGGCGCCAGAAATACCTGGGATTAAAAGCTGGTTTTGCCGTTTACTCTCAGGTGTCCCCTAAGCAATGACTTAACCCCTCTGTGCCTCTTCTCCTCCTCTGTGAAATTGGATGATAATATTTCAGGATTTTGCTTTGGCTCAATATCTAAACAAAAGCCACATATCAGATCTGTTAAAATTTTAAAAGCCTGCCACCCCCTGCCCCAGTTCCACACCCTTACGGTCCATTTGGGGTGCACCTGCCCAGGTGGGACACCCTTCAGAAGACTTGTCTACAGAAGCCTCCTGAAAGTGCTCTTGGACACACAGCTCGTCTACGCTGCTGCGCTTTCTTCTCTTAGATTTGAAAATTGCCTTCTTAGCAAACTGTCTCTTAGCAAATGAAGCTACAGCTTTAAGGGAGCCACTTTAGTCGTCGCCCCTATGGAATAATTCTATTCGCTCCAAAACAGCCGCCATGTCTCCCTACTCCTCGGCCAACACAAAGACAGCATGCTCTTCAAGGATCCACCGTCTGAGACCAGCCTGTTAATAACAAAATTATTCCAGGTCTTAGTGTTCTCTCATCTACGAAATAAACACCCTTTTAAGACAGACGAGTCAAGTGGTGCTTGGAGACTGCGTCCGCCATCTTTATTGCACTCAGAAGGACAACTCAAGACACACGTAGAAGAGTGGATTTTCAAACAGACGTTTTCTTGACCCAGTTAAATTTTTATTCAGTGAAAAAAGTTGACATTGAGACAAAAATTATCTTAAAATTATGCAACAATATAGGAAAATCTTCAGCAGAAATCAGTGACTTGGAAACTTATCCAGGCAATTGAAATTATAAATACCTAATATCACTTTGGAGAGAAACAAGTATACAGTGTTTCGCTTTAAATAAGAGCAAAATAGGCCTTTATTTTGCTGCAAATACTTTTGATTTTTGCCTAAAGTTTCTAATAATTCATAACGAGAGTCTTTAGATGAGAAGTGACATGGAATATCTGAGGATAATGTTCCACTTCAGCATTCATGCTTATTCCATTTGAGCTGTTACACACGAGACGAATACCATTCTTGGGTTATTACTTGGCTCTGATGATTTAATTCATAATATGGCTGCTCAAAATTAGTGGGCAGAAACATATGTGTAATCTATCCTCCCTCAACCCATGTTCGGGGGTGGTACTCCTTCTGAAAACAAATCTATTGTCCGGGTACCCAGCAGTACGTATCTCTTGCTATCTATTCCATATCTTAGTCTTGCATAGAAAGTAGTCTATATAAACTTAATGCACTGGCTTTTATTACACAAAAATTGTACCTGAAAGGCAGCACACACTCCAGTTCAGAAAAATGACATCGTTAAGAATGTCAAGATACAGTCCCAACACAAGATTCTGCACAGAGCTTTAGAGTCGATTGCTAAATCAATACGGGGTGGTTTTCAGTTTGATTCTATCTATGGATCCCTTCTCTTTGGGTTTCCCCCAACTGTCTGCTGAAGGAAGAGAATTCTCGTGGATTCACTATGACCTCCTTAGTGGGAAAGGGACTAACCAAATCTGACAGCATAGGGTTTCTGCCCCTAAGGAAGTACTGGGAAAACAATCTTATCAGCTGGAGTGACCACTGGGAAGGTATCTGAAGGCATGATCCCCCCAGCAGAAGTGGGCGCTTATCTATACGTGGCTCACCATACTATATTGCTCTCCCAATTCCCCCGAAAATGGCCACTGCTTTCAAAAGGGTCACATTCCCTAAATAGTCGAGTACAGCTTAATCTAGTGGCCACCCATGATGGGCAGGGGAGAGCATGCAGCTATGTGTCCCCCGTCCGTCCCACCCGGACATCCCTAGTGATACTACCAGGGACAAAACCCCTGGAACTACTTTTCCAAAAGTCAGAAGTTTTAACCAGTTACCCAGAATCATAACTATTTACCCAGCTTGCCAGGATGGCCAGTAGTTACTAGAGCTTCTCACCTGTCTGGAAACAGGCATCATAGACATGGCCTCTTCCTGGAATCCTCTGTAAAACTCCACTCTCTGTCACTATACCCACATGGACCCATGTCTCATAAGGCTCAATACATCCAAGGGCAGAATCAGCTTCCAGAGAAAATTCACGCAATCCCCCTGCCCACCAAGTTTTGGTGGCCCATCGTGGTCCCCATGGATGCAGGCATCTGACATTCTAACGTACTTTGGGAGAGAAGACGACCTTCTCCCTGCACAGTGTAAACTTTCAAAGTGACATCTCCATCAAGGTACAAAAGCCCCCTCTTCACAAGTAACCAGGGGCTCCAACTGGTCACAGTGAAGATAGTTATCTGGTCACCTTCAAAGGCTGCATGATATATTTGTTTTCATTTCCTCTTGTCACTCCAACTTCTGGACTCTTGCAGACACCATATATACATCAAATCCCCACAAAGCTATGCAGAGGGAAACAGGAGTGCGTGCTTGAAAAGTTCATAAAAATATACAATTTACACATAGCTGCAACTATCTAGCTTAGTCTTCAGGAACTTAGCTCTTCTGTTTATATAAAATACTCTAGCCCTAAAAGGCTGCTTTTTTTTCAAACAGCACAGTGGCATTTTCCAAGGAGAGGGGTGATGGCCAGTCTATACAGTACTGTGTACTAAGCATTGGGAGGCACTGGTAACTGGAAGTGGATGCTTGAAATATCTCAAGCTGCCAACTGGAGACATATGCTCTGTAAAAAGGCTTGCCTATGGAATAATTGAAAATAACATCTCAGAGCCTTTTATATCATAGCTTTTACAAATGCCACCAAGAAGTTGGCAGAGAAAGAAAAGAAGAAAATACACTTTCTAGTGGTTCAATTAAATGACTTGCCTCCCACCAGACTGATAATCTTTCAGCTACTTAAAGAGCTTATTAAAGGAGAGGTGGTGGGGCTTGGAGGCTTGAGCAAAACTCCAGGATAAGAAAAGATAAAGCCAAAGAAATTCCAGTCTTTAAAAAAATTAAAAAAGGAGAATGACAGGAAACAGAAAATATGCTGGAAGAAGGCTCATCATTACCACCACTTGTTAAAATGAAATAGAGCCCTACCTATATGGCACACTAAATGTCTACAGCTTAAAATGTTCCTCACCTAAGAAACACATAAATAAACATTTTAAAAACTAAAACATTTAAATTAACTCTTTGTTTTCCAAACTACATTATCACCCAAGAATGATACCAAACACCTGTGAGAAGGTGATATGCTGCGTCTAAGGTGGCAGGGGTTTTACAAAGCTTGCATCTAAAGGACGCATGTTTAGAGGCATGACTTTGGAATATTCCCAGAGCTCACTGCTTCTTGCGGGGAGGAAATTGTGCAGTGAGGTTCATACAGTACAAGTCACAACAATGCTAGACATCGGGGGCTACAATACTACGTCTAAAGGGTGGGCATCAGTCCAGATGGAGTCTACGTAACTATCAAGTGGCCGTGATTGGAATACAGGGGTGGCATATTAAAAGCAGAAGAAAGCAAGCACAGTTTGTTTTACAGAGAGAATAAATGAACAAACCCTCATGTTTGTGGCTATTGTTAATTGGATGGAGTGGTCTCAAACTTTTAGATCTCTTCTATCTCTGTGAGAGTGTAGAGCACTTTCTTGCTAGATTGGGTAGGGGCACAGGCAAGGGAGTTGGAAGAAAAGGAAAAAAAAAGAGAAGGCACTGACCCAATTCAAAATGACTGCATATATCAGCATAGACTTTTAAGGATAATAAGTGGCCACCTCAATCCAAATACAAAATTTTACATTCGAGATTCTTCAGTGGTAAGCAAAAACAAAAAATGGAAAATGGAAAAATTACATGCTATATTTGCCAGTGTATCTATTGTGGCACAGATCTAGGACTCTCTCCCATAACCAGGGTGATATTTTGCAATGACAATGAAACCAGTGTACAACAAAGCAGTGTTATCATTTTGTAGCTTGCAATGCTACATCTTGTACAGAGGCAGAGGCATATACAGTAAAATTCCACCAATTATTAAGAGCGGAAGCTGTTGGCTTGCAGGGCTCCCCAGGCTGTGGCTGTCTAACTGAAACCCAGAATGACTCAGTGCTCTCTCCTGCCAAAGACCATTTCATGACACACAAGTTAATAAAAGCGGATTACTTCTGGAACGGCAACAAAAATGCTTCTTTCCTCACCTCCAACCCTAGGGGTGAGGGGCTCATAACACAAGTGGTGTCTGATGACACTGAAGTCTGGCCTTATACAGAGTCCCAATAAATTAACAAAATAACATAAAAGAACCTTCCCCCATAATACACCCAAACACTTTCATATAAACCAAATCCAAACAAAATTTAAACTTTTAGCACACTTTCAAGGAGAAGGGATTCCACCCATCACTCTCTCTTGAGGTTTTTATTAAATACATTTCTGTGTCTTAGAAAAATAAAAAGAATGGCCAATTTACTGAACCAAAATTATCTCACAGACTTAAAAGCATGCCCAGCAAGCACAGCCCTGTAAGACTACATTAACGTCAAATCAAAGCAATTTGGTTACTAAAATCAACCTGGTTTGAAGTTCACAGTTGATTATTACAAAGTTTATTCATTTCTTTCTTTTTTTTTTTCTTTTTTGTTTTTGGCCCATATAAAAATAACATATTGCAACTCAAAGTGCATCTTTTAAAATAAACCATCAACTATCTTTATCAAATAAAATATTTACACCATTTGGTTTCTAGTGAGGAAAGCTCTTTCAGGCTATCACCATGGGGACGTCGTCTGAAAATCCAGTTATCATAGGAGCATCTTCATCATCCTCCCCTAAAGACAAAACAGTCAGGCCTTGGTGAGTTCCAGCACTTTTACCTGACCCCACGTCCCACCGCTCTGCCCACCCCCCTCCAACATTATTGCAACCCCCAACTGGGAAAGTCAACACCACAGCCAGCCAGGTACAATCATCAGTTCTAAAGCCTAGCCCAGCTTCCCTCTGCCAGCCCTGGTCACCTCCTCCCCATCAATGGATGCCCAAGCTTATTTTTTTTTTTAATTTTAATTGATTTTAATTGTTTTTTAAATTTTTTTTTATTTCTTTTAATGGTAGTTTGAACTTAGCCAAATAAGGAAAGTAAAGCTTTTAGAAAAAAGAATCTCATTATCTACCCAAAAGCTCAATAGGTGATTTGGCTTCTGCAATTTGAGTTATCTACACCCTAATTAGCATAGTGAATGTCACTGTCTGCTTTTTCTTCTGAACCAAACTGCTTGAGGAAAAGGATCTTAGAGGGGTTTAAGTATTTTGAGGACAGCTTCCCAGACTAATGTCTGTCCCCCTGTGACTCCTGGTATAACCCTATGCAACTGAGTTCCAATCCACATTCAGGGATCACTGCATGGCACCATGGCGGGTTGACTTCTTTGGTCCCAACAGCAGAAGCAAAGAAGTGACCCCATTCATGCAAGGCAGTCCAAGTACCTGCTTACTAAACAAGAAAGGAAACTGGGAAGGAAAGGCAGCAGAGCTAATATCATATAATCAGTGGATGGGAATACATACATGTCTCCATAAACACAGAAAAATAATTATAACTAGTTTACAGAAAAAATAAACATAAACTCACATTCAGCAGTCTGAGTTTGGGAAAGCCTTTTAACACACCCACTTTATTACATGGTGTACTAGCTCTAGCATTGTTTAGGAATTACTGCCTGTAAAGACTTCAAAAAGGGAAATTTCCTTCTTTTTCCCTTGCTATGTGTTACCAATACATAGAAGAATGGTGGGTGAGGTTACACCAGAGACTGGAGAGAAAAACAGTAAAAGGGGGCTGGGTGTGGTGGCTCATGCCTGTAATCCTAGCCCTCTGGGAGGCCGAAGCAGGAGGATGGCTTTAGGTCAGGAGTTTGAGACCAGCCTCAGCAAGAGTAAGATCCTGTCTCTACTAAAAATGAATTAGCTGGGCAACTAAAATAGAAAAAATTAACCAGGCTTGGTGGTGAAGCCTGTAGTCCCAGCTACTCGGGAGGCTGAGGCAAAAGGATCGCTTGAGCCCGGAGTTTGAGGTTGCTGTGAGCTAGGCTGACACCACGGCACTCTAGCCCAGGTGACAGAGTGAGACTGTCTCAAAAAAAAAAAAAAAAAAAAAAAAAGATAGAAACAGTAAGAAGGAAAGGGCCTCTTTCAGTAGAAGCTGATTGGGAGGCATCACTTTTTGACCTGACTAGGGTCTCCAGAGATGTCAGAGCCGCAGGTCTGTGAAGGGGGACAGAGAGATTGGCATTCTGGAGAATTTCCCCACACATCAGGAGCCCAGGGCCTATCTACCCTTCCCATGCAAGGCAAGTTCCTACCATTTCTTCCACAAAGCCACTCCCTGCTTCAGGCCAGAACTGCACTACGGAGAACATGGAATTTTCATTTAAAATTTAAATTTTTAACTTAAAAGTTAAAAGCTATGGGCCCTGAGTAGTTTCAATCTGAAGCAGTGGAATCACTGCTTGAAGAATAACTCCCTAGTGTCAAAAGATGAGCCGAAAGTAGGTATTTCCTAATCAAGCCCTTGGCTTAGTTGGGGCGGGGGTGGGGTGGGGTGGGGGGACGGTGTGGGTCTGTCCTGGAAGGAAACCGACTTCCTCCGCCCCACTTACCCAGGTCGTCCCCCGAGGAGAAGATCGCCGACCCCAGCCTGGAGCTGTAGTGGCTGTTGGCAAAGGCGGTGAAGCTGCTCTGCAGCCTCCGATGCTTTGTGTACAGGACGGCAAACCCGGCCCCCAGGCTGAGCAGTATCAGGAACAAGATGGGCACCACCACGGCGGCAACATCCGTAGATCTGGCAGCCTGCATCGCGGATGCATCTCCACCTGCCAAGGCAAAGATCTCACTGATAAGCCTACCTGCGGGCAGGAGAACGGACCAGGCAACCCCTCAAGGCTCCACCTACCAAAACAGCCAGCAGTTGGCAACAGCCACCCAAACCGCCTGTCTGATGAGACACGTTCCTCCTGCACGTGCACGATGCCTGATGCCTGATTGTTTCCCAACTACTTGCCACGAGCTGCTGATAGACCAAGGGCCTAGTGCATGCAAATGCAGTAATTACATTAGACTCCTAATCACTGCCTTGTTGGTTATTTAGATAATCTCTTGGAAGGGAGACCTTTGTTGGGGTATCAACATTGATTTCATTAGCATTATTACTTAAGACCACTTGCTCCCCTTACATAAGAGGATGTGAAATCAGACCACTAATTAACGAGATTGCAATTATTTCCCCCTACTTGGCACCAAAGTCACTCTGAACTGCAATTACCTGAAGCTCCATTAAGTGATACAAACGAGATTCCCTTACTACAATACCGACTTCACAGCTCATGAAGTTTTATGAGGTTTTTTTTTTTTTACTTAAGTAAAAAAGAGAGAAAGAAACAAGTTTCTGTAAACATTTAACATTTTTTTAAAGCTCTTTGCAAAGCCATTTAGGTGTTTATACCCTAACAACAATGCCCCCTTCCCATTGTCTTAAACAAACACTGGCTTTGTGATGATTGACATGTAGATTTGTCCCACTAGGGCTCTAGGGCCAAGCCATCCCCGACCTCTCACCCTGCTGGGGTAGGGGCCAGTCAGTCTCTTTGAAAGGAGTACAATTTTCATGTCGAAAACCCTGGGGAAAGTCTGAACTTGAAGCAGGAAAATGAAACTTCGGAATCAGATGTTAGCAAAGGAAGCAGAGTGGACTCTCCTTGGTCCAGGTGTCCATGAGGAGCCTTAAGGGGCTAGGGGGTGCTCCCCAGCACAGGGAGTGGCACGGGCAAGGCCTCTGCCTCATGCAGAAAGCTCCGCAGCTGCCCGGGGTCTCATCCTGACAGGGATTCACAAAGATGGGAGAGAAAGCAGCCTTGTCTTACAAGCCTAATCTAACCATTCAATATTGATGCCTGTATTTGTTTCTCGCATTTTCTCCTTGCCAGAAAAAACTCCAGGAAAATCTTAATTTAATGTGCCCCAACCTATCCCAACTGTGCGGTGGTAAATCAAGGCAATGCCCTCGGCTGGAGGGTAGCACAGGGAAGGCAGCAGGAGTAAGTGAGCTTCTGCCCTGGCCCCACTCCTAAGGGGAAGGGCAACACCAAGGGGCAAGACGTAGGCCAACAGGCCCAACAAGAGAGTCCTGCTGCCCGGAACCTTGGGTTCGTAAAGGTGGCTGGTAGGGGTCCTCACGATAGGTTTTGCCACGGTATATTTCACAGGTTGCTGATCGGTTTTGCCTAAAAACGGGGCTCTATTTAGGAAACACTAGATCAACAGGAATTTTGCTGTTTGTTTTTTGGTAGGACCTTCCAAGAATCTCTCACATATTAACACTGTGATTCCCCAAAGGGAGGCGGTAGGCAGTGTTTCCCTCTTTCAGCAGGGTGCCAAGGATAAGCACTGCACGAGATCACACCCTGGGAAGCATTATGTGACGGAACGTTTAGCAGCTCTCACACAAGATTCTGGCTGGAGCACTGGTTAGTTCTTGGCTGGGAGTAAATGGAACTAAAAAGACCAGTGGCAAAACATTTGTTGAAATCCTGGCCAAGCGACTATAATATAAGCAGACTTTCTGTATGAACAGAAAGGTCCTCTCCTCTACCACTAGCAAGGCTCCAACACCAACATCTCTGACTGTCCCCAGCACAGAGATTCCAGGCCCAGTGCTGGTCCTGCGGCGACAGCTAAGAAACCGGGAGGGCTATAAAATCAGTGACTGTGTGATGAGGAGACCATCTACTGATTCGGAAGATCCCAGGTTAGAGGCTCCGAGAAGTCCCAGAAAACACAAACAATGAAACTTGTGTTAACCTAGAACCTCCTTTTTAAACAAAACCTTGCCTTTATTGCACTTTAAGTTCAGAATATGTCACCTTGTAATCCCATCTCCTGGTTATCACATCTGGTTCAGGGAGCATTTGTTAAATAAATCAGCACCTGATTAAACTGATACATAAATGATTTTCTTTTGAGCTGAAAGAATATTTTGAATGTCTTAGAAAGACACCTGGTCATCAAATTATACTATATTCTTGTGCTTTTCCCCGAACTGCAGACAAAAACCGGCAGCGACGGCGACTTACCAGACCCCAGCTCGTCGTACAGCAGGACGGCAGGCTCCCCGCAGATCTGGCTGCCGAAAAGGCATCTTGCTTGGACAGTGAAAGTGTAATTATGACCCATCTTCAGGTTGGAAATTTTAAAGAAATTGTCAGTAGTATTCCCAAGGTAAGCTGTGATGTTCATGGCACTATCAAACATGTGTATTTCATAGCCCTGAAAACAAACACAAGAGATTGCTCAGCAAGATGAATAAGGAACCTGACAGCCGCTATGACTGCTTCCAACTTTATGTGAGCTCTTTATTGCAGGCTTTTATAGATGCTAAAGCACTCTGGGTTTCTCACTAGCTCTTTTTACATTACCACGGAGACACTGAATTCAGAAAAGGGAAATTTTCCCATCCCCAATGTCTCAAATAACTATCACACCCACGTGTGAGCTGCATCGTGGAAATGAAGACTGTGGCCCTAAGGAAAGCCACTTTAACAAATTCCCAAACTTCTGGTCAACAGTCCATTCGTCTCAGGCAACATCAAATGCCACAAAGAATATGGATAATTCAGCAACAGTTTGCTGTAATGGGATTTGGCTTATAATAAATCCAGACCACGGGGACTCCAGCAACGGACTAAGAAAGGGGAACTCGGAATTACAAGAGACAGGACCTTTCTCCTTGGGACAATATGTAGGACTGGCACTGCTGGCTCACCTCCTACCTGCCTGCTTTCTAGCTCTGCCTACGCTGATCTCAGCCCCTTAACAACCTGGCCTTGAAATAAGAAGCACTAGCAGGCTCAGCCGCTATTCACTGGAGGGGAGGATGAAATAATCTTCCTAGTAGACTGTCTCAGAGGAGTCCTGGTCTCCTGTGCTGGGAAAGGTCACACTTGGGACAGTCCTGACACAGGATGCTGGCTGAGATGAGGGTTGACAACCTGACTTCTCTGCTGAACCCCAAGTATTCCAGTGTCAAAGCCACCAACACCCTCATAGCCCCCCCCCAAAAGACTCCATCCCTTATGTTTAGCCACATATTGGGCCCCCTTGCATAACTGTGGTCTCTGGTCTCTATTCCACTGACCTGCTTATTCTCTGCACCCCAAGTCAGGGGGAGGGAAGAAAGACATGCTATACCTATGCCAGAACCTTCCACTAAGAATGGAATACTGGCCTGTAACCCCAACCTAAAAGCTGGGCTTCTGCCACTCAGAAGGACTCCCTAATAGCAACAACTAGCTGCCAAACTGGGCTTCCCAATACCTACCTAGAATCCCATCCCTGCATTTTTTTTAATAAACTAGCAAATATTATTTTCTACCTATTATATATTTGGTGTAGAACATTTGCAAAATACATAAAGGTATAAAGAAAATAAATTACACAAACATTAACCACTCATAACTTATTTAACCAGTTCTCATCTATTCGGTATTCAGGTTGTTTCCTCTTTCTTGCTATTGTAAATATTGTATGTAAAGTCTTCCTGCACATTGTTTTCTTAGTGTAAAATCCTAGAAGAATTACTGATCAAAGGGTACGAACGCTTTTAACGTTTTTGATACATATTACCCACGAGCCTTATAGAAAGTGAAGCCAATTTATATTCCCAGAGTGCTTATTTCCCCAACTATTATCCATACTGGTAATACTCTTTCCCCAAAACCTTGCCAGTTTAATGTGAAAGTGCCGTGTCTTTGTTGCAGATTACTGGTGAGGTTGGAACTTTTCCTTTTGCTTACTTACTGTGGCTAGAATTTTTTACTCTGTTACCTGAACCTTCTTCCAAATTAGAATATTTCTGTTGCGAATTGATTTGAAAGCTTTATTTATATTTAAGGATATTGTGTGTCATAATTGTGAGATCTGTGAAAATTCTTAGTGTGGATGGTGAGAATTTTCAAATTTTAATTGAGGTTTGCCTCTGGCATTACACGGCGACTACTTGGAGTCCTTGGCTTTTTGCCTACACTGAACCTCCAGGTAGCCACACTGGTTCACTGCACTCCTGTTGAGCCAATGCTTTGCTGTTGATGGGGCCAACCCAGCTCCTCTCAAGAATCTGCCCACCCTTGGTTGGCAAATCTACTCCCAGGTCCCGCTCTCCTTCCCCCATCTCCGGCTGTGAATGCAGCATGGGCCTGCCAACGGCCAAACGAAACAAAGATGTTCTTCATAAGTCAACAGAGTATCTTCAGGTGCTTCCTGCTCCCTCTCATTTCTCTGCAAACAGAGTGGTGGAGTGAGCAGCTCAGCTCCTAGTTCTGGAGTCACTGCCTGGCCCTTGATGGGTGCGGGAAAGGCAGAGCTCCCGGGTTACCATGCAAGCCCCAGGCCAGCCGCAGGAAGCACAGCAAGGGCTCAGCCCATTCCCCTTTCCTCAGGGAAGACAAGTTCAGGATTAAAAACTGCTTAGTGCAGAGATTCTCCTCTTTAATGGGCAGTATAAACATTTCGCTAATTAGCAATCCCACAGAAAATGGTCCTTTAATTCTCAAGTTCACGTCCATGCCCTGTTCTTTTTTTCTCTTTACACTATATATGCCAGCATGCTGTTAACGAGCTCATCTCTAAAACAGCATTTCAATTAAATTTCCAAAGTCACTGAGAATGGATGGGGGAGGAACTTACCCTGCTTTCATTAAAATGCTTTTCCTTTAAAGCTAGACTTTTCCAAAACAGAAGAACGTGATCATTTTCTGTTATGATTTTTAAGGCATCAGGTGCTGATAACGAAACTGAAAATTAAGGATATGAGATGGAATGCAGTTAGTGGATCCACATTTGAACCTCTCTTTTCTTGTTCGTCAAAGAGAGATTAAATAATGCTACGGCTGGGTTAAGGAAGAAATGAAACACATACACTGCTTAGTAGAGCCTAGCACATGGTAGATACTCTTTAATTGGCATCTCTTTGTTGTTATAACACCTTTAGACAAGAAATATGGACCGTAGCTAAATTTAATAGCCCTTGGACCCAAGGGTGGACAAAAACAAATGGGGTGGGGAAGGAACAAAATGGGATAAGGAGTTCTGCCTGAACAAAGGGCACTGCAGTGACAACAGGGTACGGCCCAGGCCCACGGCTCACACCGCCAGCCTAAGTAGGGCTGAGCCTTCATTACTCAAACTCCCAACACTGTCTGCTGCTATCCAAGTAACTGAGCTCATTACCTGTTCTGAACTTGAGCCTGACTGCACTTTAATCTACTGCCCGGTTACTGGTCTCCTTTTCAACATGTCAGATTGCCACAATGAACCGCTGAGCACCTTCAGTCCAGGTTCTCAGATGCAATGCTTGGCCTTAGTGGTAAATATTCACTTTTATTTCCTAACTCTCTTGGGAATTCCTCCTCTTCTCCCCTGGTAACGTCAAAACTAGCTAAGGGAGAACAGAGTAAAAATGACTTAGAGAATACTGCAGCCCAGACGCCGGGACCCTGCCCCGCTCTGCCCCGGGGTGGATACGGGAGAGCAGTGTCTGCACTTCCTGGGCAGTTCCTACAGAAAGCACGTGCCTGGAGGTCTAGCAGCGCTGGGCTGTGCCAGAGGTCTCTGACCTCTCTCCTGCTTACCTGTGGTGATCTTTATGCTGGAATCTTTGCTCATGTTCCCCAGCTGGACAATGACATGGTATTTCCCTCCAGGTTCCAACTTGTTAAGGGTGTATTCCACTGTACTGTTGCAGGATTTGACTTTGTAGCTCCTGTCGGTCTTTCTTATTAGGTCTTTAACTGCAATGGCATATAACTAGGACCAGAAAAAGAACATCTGAATGGTAATCAGAAACTGGACATTGTTTACTTCTTCCGGTTCAGTGGTGGACAATATCAATGGCTGTGACCCACAACAATACTTTGAGCCCCAAAGTCTGACTCTGTTCTTTGTAAAGCCTTTGGGGTGACCGGCCCCAGCCTTATAGCAAGTATTCACTCGCAGAATTGCACACAGAATTATCAATTAGATCCACCACCCCATTCCCCCCACCGCCAAAAAAAAGAAAAAAAAAAAAGCCCTAGGGAAGGCCACAGTTATCGTGGCATCAGCAGGTAAGTTGGAACAAGCAACATCCAGATTCAGAACTCAACGTCTGCATCTCCACCACGGCCACTGTGGACGCTGTCAGTGGAGCGAGAATGAACAAAAAGTGTCCAATCTTAGCTCTAAGGACACAAAGCTCTGCTTACTTTCGCCCAGATTGCTTCTTGTGTAACTGGAGGAGAGGCGGACATATAAAGGGACGTGTAGTAAGCACAGGAGATTCGATCATCAGGAAGAAGTTTAAAACCAGCCACCCCTGGATGCAGGGGAGTGGAGGGGGCAGGGGAGAAAGTTCTGGAGCACAGGAAAATGGGAGCTCTAGGATCAACACCCTTTCCATTAGAGCAGCCCTCCCCAGACTTTTTTGTAAGGGTCCAAACAGTAAATAGTTTACTTTTGAGGGCCAGATGGTCTCCACCACAACTATTCGACTCTGCTGTTCATAGAATGAAAGCAGTCAAAGATAATATGTAAGCAAATGGGTGTAGCTTGGTTTCAAATAAAACTTTATTTAAAAAAACACAGGGGATAGACTGGAGTGGTCTGCAGGCCTTTGTTTGCTGACCCCTGTTGTAGAGGGTCAGGGAAGGGAATGTGAGCAGCAGAGAAGGAGGAAAGGCAAACCAATGTGGCAGCTAGGAATAATGCAGACGTGCCAACTAAGAAGAGGTACCTAGAAGGACCCTGTCTTTGGCCAGACGGAAACGGGGGAGAGACCGTCTGCTGAGCTCCCAGCACCAGGCCTGTGTTTCTTGCCACATTATGGAACCTCCTTCCACCCACCTCACCCAAACCACGCTAGGAATAAACAAGGCTGCCAGGATGCCTCGCCCACGCACCAGGTCCTGGTCAGGAGAGTCGTACGGTGACTCCCACTTGATGACGGCTGACGTTTTGCCTGTGTGGACCGCATGCAAGTGCCGGGGTGGGAGCCTGCTGTCCGGGATCATCTTCACCACGACATAGTCAGAGGACGGCCCTTGGTAGGGCACCACCACCCGGACCTAGGGCCAAAGCACACACGTAGCAGTAAAATAACACGTGGGCTTATGTAATCTTAATACTATTTGTTCAACAAAATAGCGACACGATTAAAACTCAAGTAGTACAAAAGATGTAAAATATAAAATAATTCCCCACCTACCCCAGATCATTTTCCAAGAGGTACCACTGGTAACAGTTGTGCTTCCTTCTAGAAATGCCCTATGCACATGTAAGCACAGCTGTGTGTAAATATATACATATATGCATGTGTGCATACGTGTAGCCAATTTTTCTTAAATGTTTTTTATACAACCGAGAAAAAAGTACACAGGAAGAAAGAAAGATAGAAAGAAAGTAACTTCTTTCACTTAACATAGCTTAGAGATTTTTCCATATCTGTACATTTAGAGTTGTTATATAATATTTCTTTTGGATGGCTGTCCTGTACTCCATTGCACAGATAACCCATATTTCTAACCAGTCCTCTCTTGATAGACATTTAAGTTGTTTCAAATCCTTTGCTATCACAAGTAATAATGTACCAAACTTCTTTTTCCATGTATCTCACCACACATGTAAACGTATGTAGGCTAAATTCCTAAAAGTGGAATCTGACAAAAGCTACTGATTTATTCAACCTGTGACCCATTTGCCAAGTTATCAATTCATTCTGCATCTCAAGGAAGAGCCCAGTGATGCTTACAAAGAAGAGGAACTTTCCTCCCATCACACAGGTTGATCATGGAACCCAGGTGTTCCAGCTCCCTGGGTCCTGGGTTGAGTTCAGGAGCCCAGACTTAAGAGATTCCTTAATATATACAACTCCTCTTGACCCCTGGTATGGGAAACTCACCAGAAACAAATACTGCTCATCCCTGCTGACAATGACTGTTTTGTTGTGGAGTGAAGTAGTCAAGCTCTTCGGGTTGCGGTAGAGGTCGAGAAAGGACGTGGCATAGAAAATACCATAAACCTGGTGAGAGCAGAGGAGGGGGAGGACATCAGCTCATAGGCCAATGTCCTCGTTTCCTTCAAATCCATAACGTAAGACCCTGGATAGGGTCTCTAGTCAGAGAGCTCAGAGAGAAGCCTTCATTCAACAATTACTACATTTACAGGAGGGCACTTGGGCCAGGCCCTGCATGTACAGCTACAAAGATAAATGCAATATGGTCTCCATCCTCAACGAGCTCATTCTTGAGGAGACGGGAAGAGAAGAGAAACAGACATAAGTATAAATAACAAGCTGCAAACATGGAGCATTAGAAGCTATACTAGAAGACTAAATGCTGAGCCCAAGAACAGAGGGGATTGCCAAAGAGGGGTGGCATTCTACCATTGGCAGCACAGATGGGGGCCACCGAGAGGACATGCTGAGTGGGCTGGGGTGCCACGGGAGCTTGGAGAGTGAGCGTGAGAATTTCAGGAAGCATGTGGAGGGAGATGGGGGTGGCAAACACTGTTAGCTGCCCAGTGGCTACCCACTCTCGCTTCTTCCTTGGTAGAACCCTGGTTCTTAGGGGGAATTGCTACCTGGAAAAACGTCTACACTTCCCACCTGCCCGCAAGCTAGGACAGCCCACATGACAAGCATCCAGCCACCGAGCCGGAGGCAGAAGTGTCACGTGGGAAGCCCTCAGAGGGCTCATTGCAATGGGGGAACAAGCCCTTCTTCCTGCCTTCCTGCTGCTTGGAATAGAGATCATGGCTGTGGCCCCAGGAGGCCTCTTGGACCACAAGGTGACCTTGAAGACGAGTATCACAGGCGATGCCAGGATCAAACTGTGCTGCTGCGGTAGAAGCCTTCGACTGCTAAACTCCAAACTTCATTGAATTGAGGGGGAAATAAACAGTTTCAAGCCACTGTTACTTTTGGTTCCTCAGTTATATGCAGCTATTCTTAATCCTAACTGGTGCACATTGGAAACCGATGGAGTTTCAAGCAGGGAAATGGGAAATTGATGAAGCTTACGACATGCAGTTTGTAATAGAGGGTAGGAGCTGACGGAGCTTTCTTTGTAAAAGAGAATCAAGGAGCATTTTCTCCCAGAGCATGTGAGCAGGGAAGACATGAGCAGGAAGAGAACTGTATGAGCTTGGAGGAGCCCGCGGCAGGGGTATGCAAAGGGATTTCCAAGTCCCAGACAACAGTGTGATTTCCTCTAACACTGCTCAGCAGCTGAGAACAGACCAGAGAGAGGAAAGCATGCAAAGGGCAAGAGGAAGGGAGGCCCTGAAGCAGGCAGTCACTTGGGAAGAGGTCGGCAAGAGCAGAGTTAAGGAACTCAGAGGGGTGAGAGAGCAAATGCACACAGAACAACAGTGGGGCACTAGGCAGCTACAAGCATGGCACGGGACGATGAGGCCAGGCTCGGGGCCCAGAGCTCAGAAACAAGATGATCTCACCGAGGACAAGGCCCGTGGCTGCCTGAGGTGAGTGACTATGGACAGTGACAAGAGTAGTTCTCATGGCAGAGAGGAAAACTATGAGAGAGCTGCTAGAGTCCTCAGTACACTAAAGAGGAGCAGAAGGTGAGAGCTTCCAACAGGTGATCTCATTTGGTGTCTCATCCCTAAAACTTCAATGAGTGTGATGGCTGCTTGAGCCAGGATGAGGCTCAAGGCACATCAGGCTACTCTCCAAGTTCACACTTAACCAGAGACCCTAAAATCAAGGGATGCTCCAGTGTTCTGTGCATTGTGCTCTACTCTAGAAAGACAGTTGGATGTGACTGCTGATTGTGCCCTGAGTCAGGCATATACACAGAGAGAAAAGTCCCTTTGTGAGTAGAGTCACCTTCAAGGTAAGAGGGAGTCCTGGGGATGGCTCAGGGCTTCTTGTCACCGGCCCTGCCTCAGCAGCAGGTGCTGGGGCAGGCAAAAGAGCAGAAGGTGTCAAGTCAGCCAGCCCTTAGCACAAACTCAGTCTGCTACTTACTAGAGCTTCAACTCTGACAAGTGATTTACCCTTGCTGAACCTTAGTTCCCTCACTGGTAAAATGGGAATGTTTACCCCAGAGCTGCAGTCCCGAAACCCAAGGCCGCATCCCAGTACAGGTCCATGGTCTATTAGGAACCTAGGCCACAATCACCACCTGAGCTCTGCCTTCTTCTGCCCCCACCCTTCAGGGTCCATGGAAAAATTGTCTTCCATGAAACTGATCCCTGATACCAAAAAGGTTGGGGACCACTGTCCCATAGAAGTGATGAAAGGATTAAGTGGGAGAACGTGTTTAAAAGGGTTTTGTACCGTTCCTGGCACACACAGCGGGTGCTACGTAAATCTTACTTCTCCTTCTTTTTTTGCTACTGATCTTACAGATTGTAAACCTTGGTTATTTCCCCATGAATTGGTTCTGGTTTCTCCACTCATCACTAGGGATTTACTAGGAGCTGATTATAGATTTAATTCTATGTGCATTTCCATTTGGAAAACCCATAAAATAATCCTTCCCTTCAAGGAATTTACAGACTAGTTTGGGAAATAAGAGTAACAGACAGAAACTATCAAACAGAGAAAAGTATGCCTAATGAAACATTATGGTATATGGTATTAATTGTAAATATCTGGAGGGCTGATAAGGGAAAAAGATCCAGTAGAAGGGGGTAGGATTTGCTTGCACAGCAGAAGGAGGGAAGGACTGCAAGGAGGAGGAAGAGCACAAGCCAAGGCTCAGAGGCAAGAGGGGGAGGAACATGCCAAGAGCCCTGGGAAGGCTGACCTAGCAGCAAAGGAAGGTACACAGTGGGGACAGGTGGGGAGTAAACACCAACCTCAAAAAGAAGCAAGAACAAATCCAATCACAGTGCATATATAAAAACAAAAGAAAAAGGAAGACCTAAATACCTAACTACAAGCTTATTAGGGACAATAGAACATTTGGGAGGACTGGTCCAGAAGGCCACCTGTGGGTGGGAATCATGTAAGACAGGAAGGGGCTGGAGGAGCCAAGCAAGGTACTTGGATCAATCCTCCTTGTCATCACTGCTGACTTCTCACCAAGTCTGTGGTGACACCAAGATGAGTCCCCAGGCATAGAAATATGCCACCCTTTATAAGTGTGAGGTCTACTCAATGACAAACAGCATGGGTGGAGGGGTGCTACCTGTCAGATGCCAAGCCAGGTATGGACAGGAACACTGGGGCTGGGATGGCAGGGGCCTACAGAAGGTAATCCAGAACTGACCAAGAAGGTAGCTTGGCTTGGGGTGGGAAAGGCAGCAGCAGCAACAGAGATAAAAGCCCCAGGGCTATCTGGTGGCCTAGCATCAGGGAGACAATGATCCTTCTGGTCAACTCACCACATTCCGGGGACCGGTCCAGGTACATTCCACTGCAGTCTGATTGATGGCCTTGGCTTTGAGGCTAGGAGCAGGTGGGCGAACCCCTCTGGTCATGACATGCTGAAATGCCAGAGGACTATCCCCCAAGTCCGTCTTGGCCCAGGCGGAAATCTCATAGGATGTGTGAGCTGTCAGATTGCCAACTGTGCAAACAGGACAAGGAGATGCCAGAAAGAAGCTGGGGGTGTTAGTCAAGAATTTGTCTCGATACACACACCATTTTTTTTTAAAGTAATATCTCTCAATTTAAGTCAGTCCCACGTGTCATAAGACTTTCACTCGTTTACAAATTCATTCGATGTTTATGTCCCGATGTCTACTACATGCGACACACCACATGGGCACTGGGTAATTTCTTTAAAGCTGACCATCCGAGGATATAGGTTGCTATAACGCCCTTGGACAGCTATTTGGTGCTACAATAAGGGCCTTGAAACTCATATCCTTCAATCCAGTTACCCCATGAAATCAGAGAGAGACTCAAAAATGTGTGTAACAAGACAAATTCTTGTCACAATGTTACAGTAGGAAAAGAGTGAACGTAATCTGATTGTCTGGAGACAGGACAAAAATTAAATAATGTACATTCCACTAACTGCTATGCAGGCACTTAAAGTTGTTTCAAAGAATATTTAATGACACTGGAAAATTCTCACAATTTTATGTTAAGTGAAAAGGGCAGGATACAAAACTATATATAGCATTATTCCAATTTTAGAAAAAAGATATAGAGATCAATGCATAGGAAAAAATATTAGGAGATATCTAAAACATAAAAGTGAAATTACAGGAAATTTTAATTTTCACTGTACTTTTTTGTTTTCTCTAAGGTTTCTACAAACACGTACCGCTTTCTAATTAGGGGAAATGTTATTAAAACTGAAAAAGACGGGAAGCAAGGGGAGGATAAGCCAAGAGGATAACCTTCGGGACAGCAGGACTGGTGTCAAGGCCTGACTCTCACTCCGCGGCTGTATATCCTCGGGTAAAGTACTTAAACTCTCTAAGTCTATTTCCTTGTTTGTAAAATGGAGAAAAATAACAGCACTTACAGCAGCTGGCTGTTGCGGGGATTAAAAAAGAAAACGCGCATAAAGTGCTTGGCATGGTGCCGAGCCCTGCACTAGCCCTAATAGATTTCAGACAACAGCGAATAAGACTTCCGTTCCCCACTCTGCTGATTTCTATTGGTGCAAAAATGTTGAGCCCATGAGATCATAGGCTTTGGAATTAGAAAGACGTGGGTGCCCATTCTGGCTCTGCCACCTTCTGAGACAATTACTTATTCTCTGAATCTCAGTTTCAGCATACTTCATATGCTAAAATCAGCATACTTCACAGAATTAATATTGGGGTTATGGAAAACAACACACATGGAATGCACAGGGAAATGCTTGTACACAGTAGGTGCTCAATGTTATTTTTACTCTTGCACAACCTCCTGAGCCAAATTACTTAGCCTAGTATACCTTTGGTTAAAAAAAAATAATAGAACATTTTGTAGTTTCTACTTCATAAGGCTGGAACAAGGATCGAATAAAAAGATGATTGGAAATGCTTTGCAAGTAGGCTAGAAGGAGGAAGGAAGATGCTCCTGTGTCGTTCTCAGCACTCACAGGCAGCTTTTGCCATTGAAGGTCTCGTCTTAGAAATAAACGAACATCGTCCTTTAGCCCATTTTCAGACATACAGATTTTAGTTGAGGCTCACTATCTGCACGGATGTAAGAGGGTCGGGACCATTCCTCCCTTGGTTTGTTGGTCCATCCACTCCGTCAGTAAATATTTACTAATGCCAATCATGCACCAGGCCTTGTGCTACCTCTCATTTGCAATGGAGGAATAAACTGGACTAAAAAAGACAGACAGGTAGCTAAATCTAGGAACTCTTTTCTTTTGAAACTCAAAAATCAGAGTTCATCTGGCCTCTTTCCCGTTTTTCCTCCTTTATGGCCTCCAACTTCCATGAGGGGCCATCAGCTTAGAAGGGGGTTTGAGGAGCTGCTGGGTGACTCCTTCTACCTAGCGTCAGGAGCACACTGACAGTATCCTCTTCATGTGGAACGGCCTCCAGAGAAGATGCCCTCAAGCTCTACTGCTGGGAGAGCGTCAGTCTAGCCCCACTCCCTCCTGCCCACACATGGCCCAGCTCCAAGGTGTTACCTGTGTGTGACAATATGCTCCCTCGGAAGCTCAGAGTTCTCTTCTCTTGTTTGTGCATGTCAAATGCCCAGAAAAGGTTCACCACGTAGCCATTCACCTGCCACGAGCCAAGAAACATGTCAGACGAACTGCTAACACTGTCATAGGGCACACCAAATACAAAAGGCAGGATTAAAAATACACCTCCTTTCTGTTGTTTCCTTAGGTATCTTATTCTCACAATGGGCTGCTTGCTTCTTTTGATTTTTAAACAAGTTCCATTTGTGCTACCATTAAATAATGCTTAGTTATTATACTCCACTTCTAAGAGCAAATGTCGGACTATTTATAATGCAAAATATAGATTCAATGGATCAAAAAAGTTAATGCAGAATAAAAGGACAAGAACCAATTAATAAAGGCAGAAAGAGGAAAAACTGAAAAGATATTAGGCTTTGGTAATCAAGGATAAATCTTAGCTCAGGGTGTCCTTACAGTCAAGACCAAGAGGTCAATCAATACAAAGGCAGACTGGTTACCTCTCATTGTCTATCAGGAGTAAATACATCCATGCATCGGAAAGACTACTTTTCCAAGTCCTGAACTCACAAAAGGATTTGATCTAAATATCTTTAAATACAGGACAACAAACAAAATAAGGGCCGGGTGCGGTGGCTCACGCCTGTAATCCCAACACTCTGGGAGGCCGAGGCGGGTGGATCACTCAAGGTCAGGAGTTCGAGACCAGCCTGAGCAAGAGCAAGACCCTGTTCTCTACTAAAAATAGAAAGAAATTAATTGGCCAACTAAAAATATATATATAAAAAAATTAACCGGGCATGGTGGCACATGCCTGTAGTCCCAGCTACTCAGGAGGCTGAGGCAGAAGGATCACCTAAGCCCAGGAGTTGGAGGTTGCTGTGAGCTAGGCTGATGCCACGGTACTCTAGCCTGGGCAAACAGAGTGAGACTCTGTCTTAAAAAAAAAAAAAAAACAAAACTCCTTGTGGAGCCAGGAGAGTGGGATGCTAATCCCAATTTTAAATAATTCAAAGTTACCAATTGGAAGAAAATAAGCACATGGAAGAATAGCTATAGAACTACCTTATCAGTGAAATTCATAGTAATAAAGAACTCACTGACTACATTTGTTTGGGACAGGGTATGACCTACATGCGTTTGACACAATAACAGGAATACCTGTTGAGTGGAAAGCTCAATGGCCTTGAAGTCAAGAAGCCTAGGTTCGCATCCTAGCTCTTATTTTGTGAAGCCATTTAACCTCTCCGAGACTCAGTTTCCCTATCACCTGTAAAATGGGATTAGCAGCTATCATGCAGAATGTTATTTTATAATGTACGTGAAACAGTTCCTGACTTACGGTAGGTAATTACTATTAACTATATCTGAATTTCAGAAAATAATTTTCTCTTAAAAAGTTAATGAGAGGAAGAATATAAATTCTACATATATCCAATTAGGACACACCAAAAAACTTTACCAGGCTAGGTGTGGTGGCTCATGCCTATAATCCAAAAATTTAGGAGGCTGAGGCAGGAGGATTGCTTGAAGCCAGGAGTTCAAGGTCAGCCTGGGCAACATAGCAAGACCCCATCTCTACCAAAGAAAAAATTAGCTGGGCATGGTGGTGTGCACCTATAGTCCTAGCTACTCAAGAGGCTGAGGCAGGAGGATCACTTGAGCCCAGGAGTTCATGGCTGCAATGAGCTATGATCACACTGCACTCTAGCCTGGCTGACAAAGAACAGAGAGAGACCCTATCTCAAAACAAACAAAAAAACAACAAAAACAAAACAAAATAAAAAACAAACTTGACCAAAAATATTTAGAGCTCACAAGAATGAATGCAAAAAGAAGGACCCCAAGGCTTGATTGGAACTAGAATCATTATTAAATAATTTGATATATAACCAGTTAAGGAATATTGCTTTAAAAATGTGACAAAGTCTCCTTGCCAGGATTAGATGACTGAGTCTGGGACAGTATAGCACACATTTTAATGGTCTGTGGCTGGGCACAGTGTCTCATGCTTATAATCCTAGCACTCTGGAAGGCTGAGGTGTGAGGATCACTTGAGGGCACAAGTTTGAGACCAGCCTGAGCCAGAGCAAGACCCCGTCTCTACTAAAAACAGAAAAAAATGAGCTGGCTGTGGTGGTGCATGTCTGTAGTCCCAACTACTCGGGAGGCTGAGACAAGAGGATCGCTTGAGCCTAGGAAATTGAGGTTGCAGTGAGCTATGATGACAACAGTGCACTCTAGCCCAGGCAATAGAGTAAGACCCTGTTTCAAAAAAACAAAAACACACAACCATTTTAATGGTCTAGTTAGGATAAAAATTATTCACTACCTTTTTTTATAGAATAGGCAAAAATGGAAAAAGAAAGGAGGATGACACAATTATTCTGCATTCTGTATTTATAGGGCATCATGAAAAGATCTGTTTGACCTTATTGCCTAAATATCAGGAATAAATACAAACAAACATTTCTTTAGTGTTATCAGGTGACTAACATATAAGAATTCAAAGACAACTGGATTAAAAAATAAATAAATAAAACAAAAAACAAAGACAACTGGATTAATTAAAAAACAAAAAACACAAGACACCTCAAAGCAAGGGTTTCCCCTTTGTTTTACCTCCTCCTTCCTCGCTCTGCTAGGGCCCTGTTCCACCAGTTTCCTCTTCTCTCATGCTCCAGTCTCATCTCTCCACTGATTGCTTCCCTGTTGCCTACAAGTGTCTTCACGTCTCCTCATCCTAAACAGTCTGTGAACATGTTCGAATCTCCTCTTCGCTCGACCCTGCAACCTTCTCAAACCACAGTCCCTATATCTCTTTCTGTTTACCACCAAAGTTCATAAAAGAGTAGCCTACCCCAGCTGTCCCAACTTCCACATATTCCACTCTTTGTTCAAAGTGGAGTGTGGCTTCCAACTTCAATGTTCTACTGAAAGTGCTCTCTCAAATGTCTCCATCAGCCTCTTATGTGCCACATATAATGACCTATTCTTGGCCACCCTTGGCTTGGCCTTGCTGTAGCACTGAGAGCTATTGGTGGTTCACCCATTCCCTTCAAAATCTTCTCCTCCTTTGACCCCTAAAATGCAGCTGTCTCCTGGCTTTTCTATTATTCTGTGCATTCTTCTTCAGCTTTTATTGTCCACTTCTTAGCTGCATTCTCCTTAAGTCTTATCCAGGGGCCTGAGAGTAAGCAAGATCCATCCTGGAGGATCTATGAGAAGTCAGTACAGATTACCATCCTAACAAAGAAGACCTGAAACCCAAGGGGAGATAAGTAAGAAGCCAGGGAATAAAGGCAGGAGCCAATAGACATGACTGAGTGAAAGGAGGCCCTTCTCTTCAACAGGGCCAGGGAATAAAGGCAGGAGCCAACAGACATGATTGAGTGAAAGGAGGCCCTTTTCTTCAACAGGGCTGGGTTTATTGTGTCATAAATCTTTTGCTTTATAGTCCCTTAAAGGCATAGCTTGGCCTTAGACATCAACATTTCCCAAGATTCTATCCCTTGTTATCTTTTCTATGCCACATATCTTCTTGCTAAATGTTTAGCTACTTCCAGGATTTTGCCTATAACCTTGATTACCCCAAATTATATCTCCAGCCAAGAAATTCTTACCTACATTCTAGGCCCTAATTTTTTTCCTTTCTTCTTTTTTTCTTTTCTGTCTCCTTCCTTCCTTCCTTCTTCCCTCCCTCCCTCCTCCCCGCTTCCCTTCCCTTCCCTCTCCCTCTCCCTCCCTGTCTCTCTCTCTCTTTCTCTTTCCTTCCTTCCTTCCTTCCTTCCTCCCTTCCTCCCTTCCTTCCCCTCTCTCTTTCTCTTCTCTTCTCTTTTCTCTCTCCCTCCCTCCCTCCTTGGTTCTCTCTCTCTGTCTCCTTCCTTCCTTCCGTCCTTCCTCCCTCCCTCCCTCCCTTTCCTTCCTTTCTTCTTTTCTTTCTCTCTTTCTTGACAGTAATCTTGCTCTATTGCCCAGGCTAGAGTGCAGTGGCACCGTCATAGCTCATGACAGCCTTGAACTCCCAGGCTCCAGTGATCTTCCTGCCTCAGCCTCCCAAGTAGCTGGGACTACAGGTGCAAGCCACCACACCCAGCTAATTTTTAAAAATTTTTGTAGACATGGGATCTTGCTATGTTGCACAGGCTGGTCTTAAACCTCTGTGCTCAAGTGATCCTCCCACTTTGGCCTCCCAAAGTGCTGGGATTACAGGTGTGAGCCACTATGCCCAGCCTATACCCTAATTTCTTATTTAAATTCTCTCCCTGCTTCTCCTCTCCTCTCCAACCTCACCCCAAGTATTTATTTTTTCACATTATAGAAGATGTGTGTAAGGCTCCAAGTATTCTAAGCATGTAAAGCTATCAAGAATTTTTCATTTTATGTCTGAATTCCCTTCATCATACACTATGGCATTCCCACATCTTTATAATTCACCAACAAGGAAAAAAAATGGGAGTGGGGAAACACGGCATATTTTCTCTATGGCCACCTTGTAAAATTTTCACTGGCATGGCTCAAATGCATGTTCTCTATGATCTGTGGATACCCTAAATTCATACTAAATATTAAAAATTACGTTTCTAAAAATACATTCTCCTCAGAGTGGTGACCTCAACTCAGAAAATGCAAAGACTATCTAAAATCTTATCTTTATCTTTTTTCTATAACAGGTAATCCATGTTCTATTTGGAAAAGGGATTTTTCCAAAGCCTTTTATTAAAAAAAGAGTGTTAAAATCTCACACCAAGAGCAAGTTTTGAAGCTTTAACCAAGAGGTAAAGACAAAGTATGAATGTGCCATTTTGGAGGGAATTCTTCAGAGCACTTTTGTCTTGTATGTGGTAGTATAAGCCTATCTTCATAGGCATTTATATAGTTAAAAAAATATTGTAAAGAGAAACATGGAAGAAAATGAACCGAAAAGCACAGGATTTAATATTTTTTAAACCTATAAGATGTCTCTAACTATAGAAAATAGTTACATAAAATTTATATTAGATTACAGAAACTAACTAGACAGCCAGATTTTTTTTTAAAAAAAATCTTTGTCCTCTTCTCATAAGAGAAAAGCATTGTTCTGAGAAACCAGCTTATCAACAAATGAAAGTTGAAAACTAGCTGTTTGTCCGAAATGCTTTATTCCCTCTTAGAAGCTACTCTTGTTAGGTTCTTTGTAGATTCATCAAATACAACCACTGATGGAAATCTAAATCATCATTTAAAATTATTACAGAGGAAAATATAGAGCAGGAAAAAACAAACTTACATCTCTTGATTACTGCTCTTATGGATGATAAGGGTCCTTGGCTAGAAAAAGAAAGAAAGAAACTTATTACACACTCATCATTCCTTTTGAAGAAGAGTCATTCATAATGCCTGGTCATTTGGGGGACTCAATATGGTGCCAATCAGCAAGTTTGATACATTAGTTATTGGCCTATCCTCTTTACAAAATAAAAATTATAGAAAATTTTTAAATTGTTATATTGAAGATGTTTTATAAAAAGAGAGGAGGCTAGTGAAATAATATATATGCAGTGTAAATAAAAATTTACCTTAAAATTGCTTTCATAGCCAGCTACATACTGCATCTTACAGTGAATTTCTGGATACCACTTATAATTAGATAGCATTACATGGTGCTCAAAAGATCTTTATACCTTATAGTTCTTTTGTGTTTGCCATTGAAATTCCTGCCTTCTCGTATCAGATCAAAATATACCATCTATATAGTCAATTTGACCTGAGGACCACCATTCCTTCTTAAGATTAGAATTTAAAACATCACCACCTACAAAAGATAAAAATCTTCTGAGCATATCTTCCCTCTCCTCTTCTCCCCTTCCTCTTCTCTTCTTCTACCCCCCTTATCCTCTGTTGCCCTTCTGTCTTTTATCATGTGATGACGCAGTAAGAAGGCCCTTACCAGATGCCAGTCACTCCATCTTGGACTTCCCATCCTCCAGACCCATAAGCCAATAAATTTCTGTTCATTATAAATTATCCAGTCTGTGGTATTCTGTTAGAGCAGCACAGAACAAACTAAGACAACACTATTCTGCCAGAGAGGGGAAAAAATTAAGCGCCAAGAGGTCTCTGATACCATGAAGCAAAGATGGTAATGCAAATATATAACTGTTTTCAGCAATACTAACTTTAAAAAAAAAAATAGTGCTTAAAGGCTTTGTGTAAAACAACTACTTGAAAAAAAAAAGAATTAGTATAAGGTACAGGTTGATTATCCCTCATCTTAAATGTTTAGGACCAGAAATGTTTCAAATTTTTTTGGATTTTGGAATATTTGCATATATGCTTACTGGTTGAGCATCCCTAATCCAAAAATCTGAAATTCAAAATGCTCCAAAGAGCACATTCGATTCTCAAAAAGTTGTGGCAAACGCCTTTTGTGACTGCATCGCCACTTGCTGTCCAGGCTTCTTTACTGCTGGCATAAGCTACTGTTAATATGGCAACACTGTGTCAACAGTTTAGGTACATACTTTGATTAATTGTATTGCTTCTTGTTTGAGATATAGTAAACTAAACTTTTGATTTGAAATTGGACATTTCATATTTAATAACCCAACAGGAGGGAAATGAAGGGTTAGGGGAAATGGCTTTCAGATTCTAAAGCGGAAAACCAAACGTTGAGGTCAAGGCCAAATTGTTTCAGGTCTAATTGCCTGAGGATTTGTCTTCCTCTAGGATTCTGGGGTGCAACCTAGTTGTTGAGAGTCCTCTTCTATCCTTTCTTCCCACTCTCTCACAAAGAGCCCTTCTCAGGTTTGCTATTGGGTTTCTCTTTACCAGCGTGTTTGCATATAACCTTAGTTGTTACGAAGGTATTTTTAAGAAAGAAAATTGCATTTACGGGTTCCTTAACCTAATGAAATGAATTTCTAATGATGAGATTTCAGTGATGATGATGAGAATAGCTTATTATTATGTGTATAAAACATGCAATCTATTTTGAAAATGAGGAAACTGAGGCTTACAGCTTAAGTATCCTGCCTGAGGTCACACAGCTGGTAAGTGGCGGAGGCAGATATGAATTCACTACTGTCTGATTACAGCCCACAATTCTCTAATTCAGGCTTGGGTAGATCAGAAAAAGTTTGTGGATGTTCCACAAAGTTCAATATGTACAGAAGTACCCCTAATCACAAAATTGACCATATAAATTTCTCATTGCAGTCTCATGCTACACTCTGTGGATGCAGAAGAAAACAAGTTGTTAAGTATGACATTTTAATGTCAAAAACAACAACAATAAAGCAAACCACAAAAGTAATTCTTAATCTTACCTAAGGAAATCCAATCCCTCTTTTAATTTTGGATCATGTTTTACTTATTATAATAAGAGAGTCTAAAAAATATTTATACAACTTTCAAGGCAACAAAGCTTGTTTTCAAATTTAAACACACACATTTCCTTGGTGAGGAAAGAACTCCTTTCACAAACTAGCACCTGGAATGGCGGGTTTGGCTTGTTTGGTACATGATTCAGAACAATGTCTGCAGGTGCTTATTGTCATCAATACATCTTTTTGGGGCTCCCTCTGTGTGCAGAGGCAACTGAGTATGTTGAAAACACAGTCTTTGCAAAAACACTCAATAAAGGCTAAAGGCATATCACTATAGTAGTACACAGTAAAGCAATTAGCTTAACAAAGAGTTAAGCTAATGTGATCAAGGAGTATAACTCTCTCATCACAATGGTAACATACCAGTGAATATAAAGTTTATCTTCTTGCACCATCTTCCTCAAAGGCTCTCAACATTTGGATTGACTCAACCCCATTTCCTCCTAGCAGAAGGGTTTAGGCAGGTTGGTATGATTTTTGCACTCCAGAAGAGGTTCTCTCTCTCATCCATTCACTCATATATCCAATACCTATTACATGCATGATATATAACAGGCACCAGGAATGCCCTGAAAGCACAGACTCTGACCTCAATGGGAAAGTCAAACATTGCCATCACGTTTCTATTTACAGTATTATAGGAATAGGCACAAAGTGCTATGGATGCAGAGAACGTATATATCACTCCATCCTGGAGTCTAAGGAAAGGCTTCTAAAATGTGACATGTGTCTTGACTGAGACCTGAAGAATGTATAAAAGAGAGGTTCTAAAGAGCAAGGGTGAGGCAGCACACACAAAGGACCAGAGGTCGAAGAGCTCAGTTAAGCATGGTTTGAGCACAGCATATGAAAGTGCTATGGCAAGAGTTAAGAAGGGCCTGGAACACAAATGCCATGCCAAGAGATAAGTAGAAACAGAGAACAGAGAGAAGTACTGAAGCCAGGTATCACTAGCTAGGTAAAACACTAAGAATTCATGAGTCAGGGAGACAGGAGCAAAGTGTTTCAAAAGCAAATGAGAATTCATTTGGGACATGTCCTTGGAACAAGCATTATCGACTGTTGCTGGTCTGTATGTGCCAACCATAGTGTTTGTGGTCAGGACTCCCTTTTTCAAAGGATCTATGAACAAAGCCTGGAGTGCTGCTATTCTATGTTTTGAACTGGGGGCAGATCCACATTCTTAGGAACTAAATATATGTATGATAGGACTGACATGCTAATATCTGATGAAATAAATAATGAGTGGGAAAGGTAGGAAAGGGTAGATAAAAAGTAAGCAAGCAAGAGGTAGTGGAGGTTTCTGGAAGTGCCAGGAAGGCACTGAAGGAGTCGAGGGTGTCTATGCATGCATTCATTCATTTATTCATTTATGAAGCTCTCACTATGTACTTGGCACTATACCACAAAATGAGAACACCAATATGAATAATACACAAGCGTGTGTGCAGTCTTGTTGATAAGATCAGCAAATAAAAGAATGTGAAAAAAATGTTATACAAGGTATTATAGGAGCTCAGAGGAGGGGTATCTAAATTCAACCCTGGGGGAGTTGAAGAAAACAGAGCTGATGCCTAAATAAAGCTAGTACACGGTTTCTCAATCTTGATACTAGTGATACTTGTTGCAAGAGAGCAAAGGTTTTCTTGTATATTGTAGGATGATTAGCAGCATCTCTGGATTCTATTAGTACCTACTAGAAATCAGTGGCAACCCCTATGTCCTCCAGTTGTGACAACCAAAAATGTCCCTAGACATTGCCATATGTCCCCTGGTGGGGGTGGTGGGAGCAAAATAACCCTCTGTTGAGAACCACTGAGTTAACGGCAACAAAACAGAGCAACAGTATTTATATCAATGGGAAAGTAGCTGGCTTCACTACTGCTAGTTGGCAAGACGAGTTGACGGTGGCAGTAGTGGTATAAAATTGAAGGCTGGATGTGAGGGAACAGGATAATGGCAGTGAGGAGGAGAAAAGAAAGAAAAATAAATAAATTTCTAACACCAATAACAGTTTTAGGAAAGTGGTACTATGGGTACACTAGGTAGAGAAATGAGTCTTTCTATAAAAGAACATATAAAAGTCAGTCATTCTGTGAAAGGAACATTTATAAATAAGTCAAGGATTACCTGTACTTTTTAAATGATAACTTATTTCTTAACCACAATAAACAAAAGTGCTTGACTTGCTGCCATTCAGGAAAAAAAACCATTACATGTGATTTTACAAAGAAGTCTTGGGATAACCTTGATTTGCTTCCCAAAACAGAAAGCAACAGTGTCACAGAACAACTTGTGTTTCTATATGGTGTGTGTATTGCACATAACTTGTACTAGCCTATATTAACTGCTCGATCAAGGCAACATATTATGTAATGGAAAGAAAGTATTAGTAAGTAAATTATATTTTGCTACAAAGACAGATATAAAGGTACACTGCCATTAAAGTGGCAGTATCTAAATTTAATAATGTCTAAATTAATATCACCATCACAATATGTAGGGCCAGATCTGATAAACTGGGGAATGGAAAAGAAGTATATTTATTTGAAATTAGTTTTAAAAAAACTTATAGCTCTGATGAGCCTCCATATGAAATTTGGCAGGGAGGAGATTCCTTCTCAGAATTAGAGAATAAAGATTGGTAAAGAAAAATAATGAGATCCAACTGGAATGGCTTTTGCTAAAGTTAAAAACTATAACAAAACTACAAAGTACTTCTATTAGTTCTCTGAAATCTTTAGCGGAAAGTTATATAAATTCTGAGTTCACTCACTTTTTCATCACCATTGACAGCCCAATTATGATCATTAAAATCAATAACACAACATCAAGTTACATCAGGTTCTTCTCCATTTAATCCTTTTCAAGGACAAGCAAATCATATAAGCAACTATTATTTACACATTTAGTTTCAGGACAAATAAAGCTAATAAAGATTTAAATGAGTTATATTAACACACTCTACATATAAAATTCATAAAATGAGTTCTATCAACAGTCATGTCTATGAGCATACAGAATATGGAGAGCAGCTACAGAAAAAGCCAATAGGATGCATGATGTACCCACTGGGGCAGCATGACTGTCATGGGAAGAGTACAACTTCTGCTATCAGCTAGAGACCTATTTTCCTATTTGTGGGAGCCGGCCAATTTACTTACTTGCTAGAATTGTTTCCTTATCTGCAATATGAGGATACTAATGCCTATCTTTTGGCTTGTTGCTAAAAGAGGAGCTTGTTGCTATGAGGAGAAAAAGTTCCTCATAACAAACTACTTTATCACCTACCTAGAAAGATCTGCTTTATAGTGTTAGATTGTTTTCTTACTAAACATATACTTAATACTCCAATGTGCTGCTTCGCATCAGAATATGTAATCTACTTTTC